>JAODVM010246615.1:0-12762 GCA_025400095.1 Phenganax marumi | reverse complement strand
CGGGTCCTAGAATCTTTGGGTGAACTGCAAAAAAGTCTCGAAAGCACTAATCTCATGGTGCACGCTCTGACCAATAACGACAACTTAGGGTCTGAATTAGTTAATGCTGAGACAGTATCGGGCATTAGAGATGAAACTACACTACTTCGTGACACTCTGGATGTTTTGACGTTTGAGTTGATCAACCTCAGATCGTCTAAGGAGAAACGCAACGTCGGCTTCGATCATCCATCCAAACTGGGCGACGGTGCTGCCGAAACTAACGCAGCAGAATTTGCTAATTCGCAGCCTACAAGAGGTTCACTGCTACCAACTACGCAGACTACTCAACCGGCTACCCAACTACGACAACCCAATAGATCAACGACAACCTCACCTATGGGTATTAACAATAAGCCTATGAGGAATCAATGCGCGTCAATGCCTTGTTTTGACGATCAAATCGCCGAATATAGGTCACGTCATTCAAGAATTCAGACCTCGCTTAAATCTAGTGATAATACAGCCTCGGTCTTGAATGAAGTACGGCAGAAGCACGAGAAGAAGAATCAGCACTGGAAAAAGCAAACGAATGTAAGCAAAGCTGATAATGAAGCTCCGCTTAGACCACCTTATAGTCACGCATCTGAATTAAATTTTCGCGCTGTCCCGTGAGAGAAACGCGTCTTTTTTGGAAGGATTATCTGCGACTCGTTCGCAGAATAACGTCACAAGACAGTCAGCATTATTTAGCGAATTATCATGGGAGGATGGCGCTGGCTGTAGAGAGTTGCCCACGATGGGATATGCCCGGGTGGGAAACATTAGTATAATATCAAGTAAGCAGTGCCGAAATTTGTCCAATGTGGTTGAAGAATCACTTAAAGTTCCGATACCAGTAAGAATTTCCGCAAGGGTAAATAAACCTACATACCATTCTATTCCTATCCGGCGACGTACTATGAACAATTTAATCAACATCTCCCCTGTTTCATTGGAGACTAATCCGACAGGCCAAATGCAAAGGCGGCTACGCTTTGCCTGTGTCAACGCGCGCTCAGTAAGAGGCAAGATTGCAGTTATAATTGATCATATGGTTAACAGCTGTATTGATATATGCGCTATTTCTGAAACATGGTTAAAGCAGTGCGATTCAGCCTGCATTGCTGGATTATCGACTGCTGGTTTTGTTCTCAAGTCTTTCCCAAGACAGTCTGGTAGAAATGGTGGTGGCACAGGTATTCTGTATATTGCATCATTGAATGTTAATTTGGGTGACTGTGGGGAGCGCGACTCGTTTGAATTCTCGGAGTGGAATGTTTGTGTCTGTAAGAAAGCTATGAAAATGGTGATTATCTATCGACCTCCTCATTCAGAAGATCATCCGATTTCAGCCAGGATGTTTTTTGATGAATTTGCATCTTATTTAGAAAACATTGTTATGTCTCCCGAGGTTCTCCTTATAACAGGCGACTTCAACTTTCATACGGACTGTCCTTCCGATGGGAACGCAAAAATGTTTGCAGATTTACTTGATACTTTTGGACTTATTCAGCATGTTCAGGTTCCGACTCATTCATCTGGTCATACTCTTGACTTGATTATTAGTAGATCAACTAATGATGTTATGATCACTGATCCTGTGGTGACTTTTGCTCTGTCGGATCATTCTTTTGTTGAATGTTTGTTGGATATTCCTCGTCCAAACATCTTGGTTAAGGAAGTTCATTATCGCAAGATTAAACTGATTGATCTTGATGCCTTTAAATCTGATATATGTACTTCTGATTTATCTCGGAAAACATGGTCAAATGTTGATGAAATGTCGAAATGTTATGATATGACCTTACGCTCCATTCTTGATAAACATGCTCCTTTGAAATCGAAAGTTATGTCGGTTCGACCCGTTGTTCCCTGGTTCAATGATAGTCTTAAGAAGCTGAAAGCGAAGCGTAGAAAAATGGAACGAGCTATGCTTAGATCAGGGCTTGAGTGTGACAAGATTGCCTATCGTAACATCCGTAACGCTTATAGTGCCTTACTAAGGGAAACGAGGAAAACATATTATTCTAATCTCATTGATGACTGTGCTGGTGATTCAAGGAAATTGTTTCGAGTGGTGAACTCCCTGACCAATGAACGTCAAGGCGATGAGTTACCTGATCATGATAACCCTTCCATCCTTGCTAAACAGTTTGGTGATTTCTTTTATAAGAAAATTGAATTTGTGAAGTGTAAGATAGATAATATCTCGATTAAACCTCCCAATGTTCCATTTCACCCTCCGCAAGTAAAATTGGAGAGGTTTCGCGCGGTGACTGAGGATGATGTTTGTAGAATCATCCTTAATTCAAAAAGTACTACTTGCCAACTGGATCCTATTCCTACATCCCTGGTTAAACTTTGTTGTAATGAGCTGACCCCTGTGGTTGCTAGGATTGTCAATCTCTCTCTCTGTGAAGGAATTGTGCCTGATCATTGGAAAATCGCGCTGGTACAACCTCTCTTGAAGAAGTTTGGGCTTGATCGTGTCTTTGAAAACTACAGACCTATCAGTAATCTGCCGTTTGTTGTTAAATCTGCAGAGAAGGTGGTTATTTCTCAGTTAACTGAGCACTGTGCTGCAAATGCACCCCTTCCCGAGAATCAGTCAGCCTATCATGATCACCACTCTGTCGAAACAGCTCTATTGAAGGTGCAAAATGACATTCTCCTCAGCATGGATCGTCAAGAAATCACGCTTCTCGTTGTAATTGACTTAAGTGCTGCCTTTGACACCATCAACCACGTGACTCTTTTGAAAACTCTTGAAGATGACTTTGGTATCATTGGTGATGCGAAACGTTGGTTTGCATCCTATTTATCTGACATGAAACAAAGGATTGTTTAATTAAAGACCATAGATCGGATGCCTTCAATCTTGAGTTTGGAGTTCCGCAAGGAAGCTGCCTTGGTCCTGTATTATTTATACTCTATGTTGCTGGGCTATTTAAGATCATTGACAGACATGTCCCCAATGTTTATAGTTTTGCTGAAGACACTCAAATTTATCGCTTATTTTGACGAGATACATCTTTATCACAGGCTGCTGTCTTGATGAGTGTCGAGAACTGTGTTGCTGAAATTTGTGCGTGGATGATTTCTAATCGTCTTTTTATTAACGATTCTAAGACCAAGTTCATAATCATCAGTCCAAGGCAGCAAATGTCTAAGATTCAAGCCAACAAAATATCAGTTGGTGAGTCAACGATCGAATGTGTAGATATGGTGCATAGCTTGGGAGCATGGTTTGACTCACATATGTCAATGAGCATTTAACATCGGGAAAGTGTGTAGTAGGGCTTTCTGTAGCCTGTATAAAATTCAACAGAAAAGGAAATTTCTTCCGGAAGAGACATCAAAGATTCTGGTACACGCCTTTGTCACCTCACATTTGGATTTTTGTAATTTGTTGCTTTACGGCCTCTCGCAATTTAAATATGATAGACTACAAAGGGTTCTTAATGCTGCGGCTCGTGTTGTTTGTCTGATCCCTAAATTTGACCATATTACCCCTGTCCTAATTAGAATACATTGGCTTCCCATTCAATATCACGTGATCTTTAAGATATTGTTGCTGGTGTACAAGGCCCATCATTTGAAAGCACCATCATACATCTCCGGCCTCTTATTGTCAAAGCCTGTTGGTTGCTTTGATCTGCGCTCAAATAATCAGGATTTGTTAATGGTCCCCAAAACAGTGAGGAAAACGTTTGGTGATCATGCATTTGCTAAGGCCGGTCCTACCCTTTGGAATGATCTTCTCTGTGTCATTCACAAGGCGTCATCAGTCGAAAGTTTTAAAAGCCAACTAAAAACCTTTCTTTTTGAAAAGGCATTTTACTCTTATGCATAATAAATGATTTTTTTTAGATATCTGTCTTGCGAGTAGTATGTGATTGACGGGTTCTGGCACAATGAATAATTAATGAGCAAAAATGTAGTACAAAAATATGCTTTAGAGCCATTTTGAATAATTAATGAGAGTGCTAAGTTGCAACAAGTTGCAACCTGCTAAAAAATTAGAAGAAATTAGCACTAGCCACCTGCTAATTTATGTATAAAACCATTTTTCTACAAGAAACCATATAATAAAATGAACCCATACAAACAGCACCATAATACAATCTACAAATATCAAGACAAGAACAAAGTGTTGATAAAAATAATAGAAAAAGATCGAGACAACTTTTTTACCATGTCAGACGAAGAAAAGAAGTCCGCTATGAATAGATTAAATTACATCATAGACCAAGACAAGAAAGCAAAACAAATGTGAACATGTCGAGGAAAAGATATCATCACGAACATTCTCAGAGTCGAGTCAGAGGAAGCAATAGAGAAAAAAGTCAATGCTATGGACGATGAACAACTAATGAACAAATTTAAAGAACTGGAGCCACTACGACATATAAGGAATACATTTATTTAAAATGTGGACATGTCGAGCAAAAGATATCATCACGAACATTCTTAGAGTCGAGTCAGAGGAAGCAATAGAGAAAAAAGTCAATGTTATGGACGATGAACAACTAATGAACAAATTTAAAGAACTGGAGCCACTACGACATAGAAGGGATACATTTACTCAATATAATGACACCATGTGCTTGAACTACTTCAATAAAGAAGATATAAAGAGAGAAATAGCATACAAAAACGATTGTAGAATAAATCACACTTCGGCCAAAGGTCAAATGAGACACTTGATTAATAGAGGATTAGAATCCTTGGTGAAAGAGTTAGAGATTGAGGATCCAAAAGTATTAAACTGATTAACAACGTTAAGAGAACTTGACGACGTACAAAGAGACATTGTCCATAATAAGATAGTCAACGAAATTAATAAGCTACGATTGAACCAACTGTTTGATGAGAAATATAGTGATCTTCTTTCATGTTCATTTGTAACACCCTATTGGTGTCCTAATTATAGTTCGACGACTATTGTTTCTATTGGTTGTAAAGATGTTTGTGCTACTTGTTTCAACGTTGTTAATCATACGAAATTCGATTTCAATATAATTACACAAGAGCAACGTTTCATTTTCAAACAAGTGATAAGATGCTATCGAAGAAGCTGAGACAAAAATTAGAAAAACTAGAAGATGAAAAAAACAAATCTAGAAAATGCAAAAATGAAACTCTTGGACCGGGAACAAAGACTTATTAAAAATATAAGAAACTTCAACGTAAGATGAAAAAAATAAAAGATCACAGATTTTTTCCTTCAATAAATGGACAACCAAACAAAACCACAACCATTATCAAGACGAGAAGAGCTTTTGAAGCTTGCTTCTGCAAAAGAGATCAAATATTCCGTGGCTTATATTAAAAAAGCTTCCGAAAAAGCTTTAGAACAAATTTACCAAGATTACCAATGTGAAAAAGAGGAATCCATGAATGAGATGCTTACAGACACTGTCATTGGACAATTTGCTGAACTTATGCATCATCTACAACTCATCGAGAAGCCCACACAAATGGGTAGGGAGCTGTCTGATAATAAACCATTTAAGCAAGTTGTGAAAATTATTTTAGGATACATTACACCTTATATTCCTCTTATTGGAATTTTCTCTGGAGGACTCATTGTGGGGAAGCATGTTGTTAGTAAACAAGTTAGTCAAGAGCCAAAAAATGATAAAAATAAAGAATATCAAACAAACAAGAGCGAAGATGGATCACAAACAGAAAACAAAACAACCAAAGAGACTCAGGAATTTTAAATGAATTTTCAAACAAGACTAAGGCGTTAGATTTACCATTTTCAATCGAAACCAAACTTGATACTCCTTTTAATATGATCATTGTAGGTATGACGTGTTGTGGGAAAACTTATTATCTACTTCGTCTATTGGAGACCCAATACACGAATCACTTTGATTATATATGTTTTGATTTGTCCCACTTATGAATTTAATAAAACTTACCAAACATGGCCTTATGATAAAGATGAAAATTTCATCGTGGTGAATTGTGAGCAAGACGATGTCGAACCCTTTCTAAGAAAAATTATAGACTTTGCAAAAGGAACCAATAGTTTGATTATTTTAGATGATTGTGCAGCAAGTAGGTTTGTGAAAAGTAGAACTTCGGAACTCGTGAAATTAGTATTTTCAGCAAGACATTATGGACTTTCGACTACAGTTGTGACACAACAATTGACTTCGATTGCAAAACCTTATCGAGAAAATATTTCCAAAGTTTGCTTTTATAATCCATGTAGAATAGATATGGAACTTATCTTTGACGATTATCTTGGACATGTGTCCAAAGAAGAGAAACATGATATTCTACGAGTTAAAACATATTGTACATAAGTTGTCCAAGCTGATTATTTCATTGAGATTTTCCTATGAGCACTACGTAGCATAAATGTGTATATTTGTAAATTAAATATATAACTTTTTAAAGAAGTTATACATTTAAAAACTTTGTTCGCTTTGCTCAGCTCACTGCGTTGGTCGCTCAGTTTGCCCACGTTGTCGTTCGCTTCGCTCAGTTGTTGTAGTTTTAATGTTGGTGGTAGAAGTATCATCATAATTAAAACTCGTGTTAAGTATCAACCTCGTTCCATTTCGACCAATTCTCGAGGTACAACCACAAGACTTGTTGATTTTTACTTCTTTAATCAGGTGTCCAGGATTATTTGGATCTGGGATAAAACGTTCTGTTCGTTCTGTGTGTATACAGTTTCCCATTTATTTATAGAAAAAATTTTTGATTTTTCCCGGAGATCATAGATCTCTTGTCATTTATGACTCATTTTGTTTGCTTTGCTTGCGTTCAATAAGTTTATTTTTGAAATTCACGAGTCCATCACTCACCACGAAAATCTTACACAACACATTTGCACTTGTGGCTTTCCTTTTAATCTCTAGTAGAACCCCATTTTGTGTATTGACTAATTTTTTACCAGATCCTACGACTTCTTGTCTTCTACAGAACGGAGATCCATGACCAAGGCAAACTTCTCTTTGTTCATAGTAGATTCTTCATAATGTTTGAAAAATCATTTAGCTTCACAGAAGAGGTCTTCTTTTTGAAGTCCTTGACTATATGCAGAGTTAGGGCACCTTCAAAAGTAATTTTAACCGACCCAATATTAAGATACAAGCAGGATTCGCTATCGGTGATGGTTTTGGGTCTAAATAACATAACGACGGCTGCCATACTTTTCCTTGGTAAATTGATGGTTTCATTAGGGCCATTTATACGAGAGAAAATAAGTCGCGACTTAGATAAGACGCGACTTAAATAAGACGTGAGCTTGTCCATTTATACGAGCCTGCTAAACCCGTCTTTCATAAGACGGGAGTGTGTCGTATAAACGGTTAGCGTTTCAGTTCGCGTCTTAATTTCACAGCATTGTCTTTTGCCCTTGCTTTTGCCATAGCAACAACAACGATAGAATGCAGAAATTCAAGATGGCGCGCGTTAGTAAACGCTCAAGACGAAGACGTTTATCACAAAGAAAGAAGTTTTACCAACGTTATTAGGGAGCTTTAGATTTGACTGCAAGTGCGAGTACGAGTACGAGATCTGACCGAGAGAAGTCTGGGGTCTAGAGAGTCGTAGTTGTTGTCGTAGTCTGGCGAATTTTGGTTAAGATCGACAAGATCGACCATGACAGTGAGTGATTTGTGCACTGACCTGTATTAATTCTCTGGACTGTATTGTGGGTAGAATTACCGCATACCAACCTTTGTTTTTGTCTGCGGGCTAATGGTATATTTGTTTTTAATGAAAGACCTGTTGTATTATACAAATGTATTGCAACAGGTATGTTTTTGAGATAGCAGCCACGTTGTTTACCAAAGACAATCTTAGCGCAGAAGAACTGCTTCTTATCTACGAATTAACCAGACGAAGGTCACCAGAATTTCCATACTGGCGACACAACCGTATCAATATGCAACTGCAGGAAATGAATGATGACGAATGCCTCTCAGATTTTAGGGTATCTTTGCCAGAACTACAAGCATTACATCACGCTCTAAGGATTCCTGAACAATTTCGTTGTCCTAATAGGACCCTGGAAACTGGCATTGAGGGATTATGTGTTGTTTTAAAGCGTTTTGCTTTTCCGTGTCGGCTCAGTGATATGGTGCACAGATTTGGAAGATCGGTTCCCGAATTGAGCCTGATAGCGTCAGAGGTAACCGACTTTATTTATGTAAACCACGGTCATCTTTTGCGGACGTTTGACCAACCTTGGCTACAACCACACTGTCTTCAAAGCTTTGCAAATGCTGTTCACAACCGTGGCGCTGCATTGAATAACTGCTGGGCTTTTGTTGATGGGACTGTCCGACCTATCAGTCGTCCAGGGCAACATCAAAGAATAGTTTACAACGGTCATAAAAGGATTCATGCCATCAAATTCCAGTCTGTTGTGGCACCAAATGGCCTTATAGCAAATATGTATGGACCAGTAGGTGAGATACTAACGTACTTTGATTTCCTTTAATTTAGGCGTGAACTTACTAGTTAGACAGAGTAAAACATCACACACATGAGTATGTTGCTGCTTATCTCATTGGGTTGTCACTACCTAATCCATTACAGTCAATGTAAATCCTGCCTCCTCCTACCTAGAAACTAGTGGTACATTGCAGGGACAAATACATCTAACAGCTAGGTCATCATTCCATGCTCAGACAATATAGTTCATATTTTGTCCTGATTGTGAGAACAATGCTCCTCCTTGCAATGCTTGAGTTTAAGAAGAATGAAGACTCTGCATTTCATAGGGTTTATTAGGGTGGGTATATAAATTGCATTGCAAAGCATAAACAAATAACATCTGTTTCATTAATGTAGAGGGGAAAAGACATGATGCAGGCATGTTAAGAATGTCTGGTTTGTTAGAGCAGTTGGAGGCCAATTGCAACACACCAGCTGGTGAACCACTCTGCATTTATGGTGATCCAGCTTATCCACTCAGAAGGCATCTTCAATCACCATACAGGCAAGGAAATCTTAGTGATGATCAAGCCGCATTTAATGCTTCAATGAGTGCGGTGAGAGTTGCCGTGGAGTGGGTGTTTGGAGATATTACCACATATTTTAAATTTCTAAATTTCAAGCCTAATTTAAAAATTGGTTTGAGTCCTGTGGGCAAAATGTATTCTGTTTGTGCCCTTGTCAGAAATGCCTTAACATGTCTTCATGGATCAATGACTGGTGAATATTTTGGACTTGCTCCTCCTACCATTGAGCAATATTTTCAAGTTGATAATTTTTAAAGTTTGATATTGTTAATATGAGTGTGCTAAAATTTAATTACTGTTAAGAGTGTTGGTATTTTGAGTTTGACACAGTGGTGTAGCCAGGGTCATCAATGGTTTGGCTAGAAATAAATGGCGCAGTGATGAATTTCCTGTGGGGGAAGGAGTATGCTCCTCTGGGAAAATTTTGGATATCTAAGGAATAATGAAGCACCATTACGTGCATTGTGAGACAAATTTTCATTAAATTAATTGGATTTGACTTGTTGCTGAAGTCACCTGCTGTCTGTCCCAACATCTCCCTGAGTTTCTATTTTTCATGAGATAGGTTTTTGCAATTGGGTGCAGTCACACACACCTCCCCCCCCTCCCCTTGGCTATGCTACTGGTTGATGTTACACAATTTTGTAACAATGGCCAATTTTTTTGGCAAATATAAACAATTTTATTTATTAACTGTTGGACAATCTACAATTTGTAACAACATTAAATATTTGAAATAGTGCGTTAATATTTATAATAACTTAATTTTTATAACAATGAATAAACAATATATACGAGTAAATATAATACAACATAAATAATTTGTAATAACATTATAAAATAATTTATTCACGTATGTAATTTCACTCAATCATATTTATAGTGATATAATATTTTTGATGATTCAGTTGTTAATTTTATTAACCAGTTCAGTTACTGCATTTACCATTGCCATGGTAACCGCTTGTTGCTGCGTTTGGAATTGTCGTTGCTGCTCCAAAAGTGTCCCCATGAACTGGTGTTGGTCGTTGAACTGCTGTTCTCTCATTATCATTTCTCTTTCTCTCAAATTCCTCTCTGCTTCTTCTCTCTCTTTTGTATTTTTCACTGACTCTTTGAGAACTTCCACAAGTTCTCCACTTCTTTTCCGCTTTCCTTCTGGTGTTCCTCCATCCTCAGCATTTCTTTTTCGTGTCTGACCATAACTTTCCATAGCTCGTCTCCTCATCTCTTCTGCTGTCTCCACATCCCCATTCTCTCTCACTCTTTCTTCTTCCATCTGCTCTTCAGCATCTTCCATCCTCTCCAATATATCTGACAATAACTGATCTTTCTCTGAGTATTCTGCATCCACCCCACTTGCTCTCATCTCTGTTGCCTCTTTTTTCTTAAATGCTGCCATCATTTTGTCAAATTTCTCTCTTACTGATCTTTGGTTTACCTTCATACCAATACCGAGATCTTCTAACCTTGATGCTATAGCTGTCCATGCTGCGCCCCTTTCCTTTGAGCCAAACCGATGTTTATATGGCTCTTCTAAAATTATTTCCCTCAACAAGAACATTTCATGGTTATCCCGCCAAACAAAAATTGACCTCTTTCCTGTTTGATTTGCCATCTACAAAAGATATAATTGCACAAGTGGAAGTCCATTATATTATGTGGCTGGTAATTGTATATTCTGAAAAATAATCAAGAACAAATTCGCTTTAGTTTGGCGTTGTAATTATTGCTAAAACTTTCCAGTGAGAAAGTCACTTTGAAATATTAAATAAACAAGTTATATTATCCATGGCAAGCTGGGTTTAGTGTCGGCCACGGTCCACAATATACGCCAGCATTATAATTTATAAGTTGCACGTAAGCCAAGAGAAAACAAAACTCTTCGAAGTTTCAAGTCTTTCGAACAAAGCCAGAAGCTTCTGCATCTCGCCCCTTTGCCAGGCATCAGCAGAATTTCCACAGCACAGATATAAACACATGCTGCTGTTTTACTCGGTTCAACATACTTCAAGTACACAAATTATTTTCGTCCCCACTATAAATTTATTAAGGTTTTATTAAAACAACAAAAAAAGAATTACCTGGTACATTATTTGGCTCGTAGTTTCTCGTAGTGCAGACTACGAGATACTCCAAAAATCGCGTACTCAACAAGGCGACAGCTACGACTTTGTCCTGCGAACAGATATTCATGACAGTAAATATGACGTAATTATCACGCAAATGACGAATCTCGTACTCGTACTCGCACTCGCAGTCAAATCTAAAGCTCCCTAGTATTAGCTCGAACGCAAATGAAGAAGAGTGGAACAGCATACCTGGAGATTAAAGTTCAAGTTATAGAACAATATATCATTCCAGATAGCAAAACGTTTTGTGCTAATGATAATCCTAATTAAGGTTAAAGACTTTATAATGGCTTGCTGTACACTGTTACCTGCAAACTCGGTAAGTGGCATCCAACAAACACAATTCTTGTCCATATAGTAAAAGCAATCGTCTCATCCAAGAGGATTGGTAAACAAATAGGAATTTGTCTTTGTCTTTGGTTGATGCCTTAAATAAGAAGAGTATTGTTCTTAGAGAAGTGTGCTTCTGCTTCACTCTAATACATTTTTTATTTGGTCTATTTCTTTACCTAAAAATAAATACTAAGTAGTGTTTGTCAATCTAGCTTACCCTGAAAAATATAGAGTCTTCAGGATTTTCTTCTTGCCATTTTTCACACTTTAGGCAAAGATTCTCTTGATCATCAGTTGCTTTACAATTGCCAGAGCGTTGGGCATTCAGAATGTTGCGAATGTCATTGGTGGTTGGAAAATATCTTCTTCGGGCTTTAGATGGTGCCTCCTTCCCTGCAAATAATGTGTCCAAAACAAAATTGCTCAGGTGTCTTTTGACTTCTTCTACAGTTTTCACTCCAATTCAATGAAGCTCTTTTATTCTTTCAACCACTTTTACATCGATGGGTTCATGAAGATTAGCACCCTAAGGCAAGAAATGTATAGAAATACTGTTCAAAGAATGCAAAACAGAAAATGATTCTGAGAAGTCTGTTTGTAAATGATGTTATTTTGAAGAAATTTTATCTATCTCTTGTAAATTATATCAAGTTATTTAAGATGTTTAAATTGTAAAATAATTATTGTGTTACTTCTTTCTTCAAATAACATATATTAGTTGTAAAAAATAAATGGGTGAACTGTAGGTACTGCACCTCTCCTTCAATGGTATGGTACATGTGAGAATTGTTTGCTGGTAGCTTTAAAACATATTTTTCTACAATTTTTAGATGCTTTTCACTTCTGATATCTGTTTTTAGTGAAAAGGACATTGACCTCATCTGTCTGTCAGGTTTGCTTCCATTCGGGTCATATTCCACCTTATAATCATATCAAAGATGTGTGAAATAACTGTAGTTAGTAAAATGTAGAATCACTTACAAACAGTGTAGAAATTATTTTTATGCAACACATTTGTTTTAATACCTTGTAACCAGGGAACCTGAGGAACCGTGAAATGTAAACTTTGCTTGGACACCCCAATTTTTTTGTTGGCTGTATCAAAGTTCTCCTTCTTTCAAAAACATGGTCAAATTTCTGAAATAAAGTTACATTGTACATATAAAGTAATTCAGGAAAACAATAATATATGTAACTTTCTATACCAAAAAAATATAAAAATAAATAAGCAATGTGATGTCAAAGAAGGGGTTGTATTTTCTGAAATGAATTACTTTAAATGT
>JAODVM010246504.1:0-12763 GCA_025400095.1 Phenganax marumi | reverse complement strand
GTTAAATAGGGATTATGAATGCTAAGTGAGGTATCTCTGTGTTTCTTTATATTTGCAATGCAGCCGCATAGCTTTTATTTATCTGGATAATTAGACCCTTGAACAATTTATCATTAGCATGCACGTACTATTTAGGACAAGTAGCACTTAGCTTGTGCATTTCAAACATGAATATGTAAGGTTTCCCTTCAACTGCAGCTATCATGCTACATGCAAGGACAGGTCACGCACGCATTATTATAGCAAATTCTCAGTGCACTTATTGAATAATATCTGGCTTTTAATGGAAAACTATGTTCTGAAATGCAAGCTTTGGTAGAGTATTTAGGTGAACATAAAGCATGTTCTGTTTGTGCTGTTATAAAACAGTGCAATATTTCAAAACCATCAGTCAGTAGAATTTTGAAGTCCTTCAATAAAGATGTTCCAATAAGCTATATTAATAAGTTATAGTAATAAATAAACTTATGCTAAGCATGCCGAAGCGCGTGGAAGCTGTTTATGAACTGTAAAGGACTAAGAACGAAGTATTAAGTAAACGTGTTTACCATATTTTGACCTAATTATAGAAGTGTATGTGAACACAGTTAACAGACTGTCACATGAGAAATAAGACTTTAGTTTTTGCATATCTCCACTTTCAATTGGGCTGTTGTGCTTCGGTTTGGGATTTCCTTTCTTGTAGTATGACTTGGAAACAACTT
The DNA here is from genome assembly GCA_025400095.1 of Phenganax marumi. Lineage (NCBI taxonomy): Eukaryota > Metazoa > Cnidaria > Anthozoa > Malacalcyonacea > Clavulariidae > Phenganax > Phenganax marumi. The sequence goes on along the minus strand of JAODVM010246504.1, from coordinate 12,059 downwards.
CAAACATTTATTCGCTAGGATTTTATTTGCTCGAATACCAGTCGGGGCAGTTGGTGTGAGATCTGTTTTGTCCTTATTGGTTTTTACTTCTGCATAAAATTTTCTCAAAATACTGCTCAATTTGGTGGTGCCTATGACAGCCAGGTCACAAACAATCCGTCTCCTTTGGCACCACTGCTCGAATTTACTTATACCTCATAACAATTGCTTTTTGTAATATTTCAGTATAGATTCCTCCTCGAGTTTTTGCAGGTCTTCCTCTCCCAACTGCGACGATTGAGAACATGCCTCTTTGGTAAATTCAGCCATTTTAAATTGTTTTAAAGTATAAACAAATCAACAATGCATGAGAGCAAATGCATATTTAGCAGCAGGCGTGAGAACAATCACTACTTTTGATTGTTTACATACAAAATTCTCTTTTTTTCTGATTGGCTTAGATCAGCGGGCTAAAATATATTGTAGGCCAGCAAATTTATCATTTTAGCCTGCAAAATACACCACAATGCCCACTAAATTTAATATAATATATGTAATTATGTAAGATGTGTAATATGTTTTTATATATTGATGCTGGCTAGCAGTGGTTATTTATTTAAAAGTATGTATTGGCAATATGATTCCTCACTCCTTGCCCTGTTTCAATGCCAACAAATTGCACATTGATGTTGGGATACTCATCTTCAACTCATCAGGCAAGTGCTCATTATGGTCAATAGCAATTTTATGAAGCACACAGTATGCTGCAGTGATGGTGCAAACCCGGTCGAGTACCATTCTCACTTCTGAGTACAACACATGGAAACGTCGTTTTAGGACTCCAAATGACCTCTCAATGATTAATCTTGTGAACCGAAGGGCTTGATTGAGTCTTCTCTGGGATGAGGTTAGTGGGTCTGGATATGGTGTCATGAGATATGGCAAACAAGCATATCCACTATCTCCAAGGAGAACACCATCTTCAAAATTTGTTTCTGCCAACTCTCTTCCAATATGTGATGTGCAGAAGATATGGCTGTCATGAGTTGATCCTGGCCATCTTGCAACTACATTTATGAACCTTCCTACAAGAAACAAAATATTAGAATTTCAATTAATCACTCAATTTTCGAAATAAAGTACACCTTCTCTAATCATCAACTAACTTATCTTGCTATTTCAAGGACATTAGTGATACAGCTGACTTAATTGGCTTAATTGCTATTTGATTAATAAGTAACGAATCTAACAAAAATCCATTAAGGAATTTTGGCACTATTGCATATATTAGAATATTGATTATCGTTTTTATAATTTATTACGCTTCTAATGACATGTAATGTAAATAGTTACCTTTGTGATCACATATCCCTTGTACATTAATGCTGTGGTACCTCTTTCGATTAACAAAATCCCATTTGTTGTCAGTAGGAGCAATGATGCGAATATATGTGTCCCATCAATGCAACCGATTGCACAAGAAAAATTGGCAATAGCATAGAAACCCTGCTTTGCTGCATCACACTCTTGCTGTCTTCAAGGGAACCGTATAAATTTGTCCGCTTTTGTGACAATGCTAGGCTAACCCAACAAATAATTCTACAGACAGTAGATTTATTTAAACTAGCAACTGTATCTCCGGTGATATGCTGAAAGCTTCCAGTTGCCAGAAATCTCAGTGTTATCAACACTTGGTGAGTCCCAGAAACAGCATGATTGTGGTGCGTTGCTGGACTAAACTCATCTTGCAAAAGATGTGTTATAAACATTCTTGTTTGTGTGCCAAAACGATACCATTGTCGTAACTCATTATTGTTATAATATAACAGCATGTCGTCTATTTCACGCCTAAAAATTATTTAGATGTGTTGATTTACTATTGGAAAAGCACAAAAATAATCACCTGGAAGTCTGTATAATGCCTTTTCGAAAAAAAGAGTGCAAAACTGTGCAAAACAGACAACAGTTTATCCACTGTATAGCGACTTAAACGGTCTTAAGAGACCGTTTAAGTTTATACGGTGTATAAGCAAAGTCTTTGTGGATAGTGCTAAATGAGCTTTGAACAACGAGATGTTATAAGCATTTAAATTTTATATGGAGGAGAGCGATTTGAAGGGTGGTTAGCAACTTAAACACCTTTCAAACAACCAGCCCTAGGTTTATAAACATCGTCATCAAATCATTTTACATAGAAGCTCACACCACTTGGTTCATGTTCTTGATACTGAGTTGTTGAATTTCCAATATGTTTTTCAATTGGCTTCGTTAAACATTCAAAGTTGGCATATATTATGAATGGCACTCAAGTCATGCATTGATAATTCTTAAATTCCACAAATTCATTTTTGTGGGTAGCCGCTGCGCATGCGCGGCTAATCACAATGCTACAACCCGAAATGTCTGCTTTCATGCTATTACATCTTTGCCGATCATCGACTTAATGAACACGTGACGATTAGACGCCCGCAGGGCATTCGTCATCACTTTCGGAAAATGTCATGCACTGTCAACGTAAGTCGCTTGTTGATAAAGATGCACATGTATTCGGACACTTTTTTCCACAAATTTTGTCCTGTTCAACAAAAGGTAAGTGCTATTTTGTCTTTAAACTATTGATTTGATTTGTTTGGGCCATTTTCACTATATTTTACACGCGTAGTGTCGTCTGTGGTCGAACATATCTTCGATAAGTTTACATTGTAAGAGCGTACCTTCGAATTTGTTTGCCTTTATTATCACTTTATTCTATGTGCCAGCAACAGTCACGAAAGTTACCCATCCGTATATGCAATTATGTCAGCATTCCTTGTTGCTTTAGAACCCTTGAATAACACAAAATCAACTCATGCGAACAACGCTACAAAGAAGTTACTGATATCGTCGGCCCCCTGGCGTAACTTATTAATATATGGTTTCCAGATACAGAATTGTGAACTGTTTGTTGGGGCCAGAAATGCCAAACAAACTCTAAAGTTCTCATTACTTAAGCTAAGCAGCATTGGTAGTACAGGTATTGCCGATAAGTCTTGCTAGTAAACTGTGCACTCTTACATCTCTGCCTAGATGTGCATTCTAACTGGATCTACGACCTCTGATAATCTTTGACTATGTCAGTGATACAGATGTTGTCAATGAACTTTGTAAACAAGCAGTGTGCTCTTTCTGGATCTATGATCTCGGTCTGTTTCCTCCAATTAACAGTGACAACGTATTGTCAATGAATCTAGCTGTGCATTCATGCCTGATCCATGAACTTGTTTAAAGAGTTCACTACATCATGCCTGCTGATGCCTCTTAAGAATCAAATTATTTAATACTGAAGAACTAAAAAATGAACTATGGAAACAGGCTTTGCATTAATGATTTATGGTATCATACAAACCCACGCAGTTAGCTACTGTACATCAGACTCGACTTACTACATTGAATGACAATATTACAAATGTTGTGTGCAGCATCATATGTTACAAAGAGCATGCTGATATGCAAGACAACTAGCTGATTAATCAAGTGACTCTTTGTGGGACATCATAACACAAACAATTGAAAGACTTTTGAAAGCTTCTTTTGCCATATCTTCTCAAACCAAACTTTACTTCACATATACATAGAAGAGCTTGATGTGTGCTGGCATTGTGGAACCTTACATGTCATCTTTGTAATGTTTTCATTTACTTTCTCGCTATTCTCTCTTGTAAAATGTGCTATACATGTGAATTCTGTCGTGTATTATAGGTGTAAACTCCAAGAATGTACATAAGTTGTCTCTAAAATGTACTTACTTCATGCAAATAATTAAGTAAATTGTGTAATAAAATCTGCCTTGTACAATTGTGTTCAAAGTATTATCAACTTAAAAGCAAACATGACATTTCATTGCATTTAGCCTAAGGTTTGGCACTGAAAACTACTTGCAAAAAGTACACGCTCCCATACACCCAGGTCATGTCTGTCCATGTGTGTCTGACTAACTGTCTGGCTAATCAGTTATTGAATGGTTGCTTCGCAATGATTATTCTGAAAACACGTGAACACCGTCCACAATTTAAGACAAGAGAAATGTTGGCGCCCATTACGTTCAGTAGATGTTATAGTTGTAGTCTTATACAAAAGCGGTGAAGGCTATCCACATGTACGTTATGCGTACCTATTTTTATCAGGTAGTGTTGTTTTGACTGCATTGTATGAACTACAGTAGTCTTTGTGTTTATCTAAGAAATGTTGTTTTTGAAAATAATGCAAACAATAATCACATGTGTAAATCTCAACATGTTTTTTAGTTAATTGTTCACTAATTAATCTACTCATATTAATAATTACACAGTGATGTCTATCATCTAGTAGTAATAGTCTAATAGTAGCTTCTTGCTTTGAAATTCTTAGTGAATAAATTGAGTCGTGATCATAACCAAATACATTTACAAATATTCCTTCATTTTGCTTTTCAAATTTATCAATGTCAGCGAGCAGAGTTGGAAATTTTATTCCAGTCCAATTGAATGTTTTTGCTTTTTTCTTTTAATTCTTCTGTGATTCTATTGTGATTTTTATTTCCTTTTGTAAATAATTCAATTGAATTTGCCCATTTCTAACATTCTAAGTCGTTATTTTTTGGATTTATAATTGCTTTTTTCAATGCGATCCATTTTGGAGTCGCCACGTATGACAATCCTTTGATTGGTTTATATCTACTAAGTTTTATATCTAATCTTATAATTTCACCTAATTCCCAACCAGATCCTTTTTTTGAAATTGAGCTATAGATTCCAATAGTTTTTGAATTATGTTTTCATAAGTTACTTCCAAATCAGTTCCTTCTAATATTCTTCCTTGATTTGATAAGAAGTGAGCCTCATCCTTTGTTTCATCGCCTGTTGCAGGATCTTGAATTTTATAATTGAATTTTATAATTTATCATTTTTTCTTTATTAATTTTAATGTTTCTGGTTTATATTAGATAAAAATCTCATTGCATTAATTTCTTTATTTCCATCTGTTGTATGAATTAACACAGTGTCTTTCAAAGAGCTGTTTTTCTGAATTTAAATTTGGGTGGTTTAAATTTTATTTTGTCTTTCTTTTCGATATAATAATTAATGTCTTTTATAATCAATTTTTCATTCCCAAAATTTCAGTTTGTCTTTTTCATATCAATTTTTTTCTAGCGTCTATTGCTTTGTGTTTAACAGTTTTCTGTTTGATTATCTCTCGTTTTGATCCACCCTTTTTTCGAGCTAGTTTTTCTTTGCTTTGAGCTGGTTTTTTTTTCCAAAATTGTTTTCAACTTAATTTTTTCATTAGCTTTATTAATTGTAGCTAATAGACTTTTTTGGTATGTCTTAGTTCATTCTTAAAGTTTTTCGATTTGGGTTCTTCATTTATGATTTGTCTACCTACATTAATAGTAGCTTTTAGTTTTTCTGGGTTGTTCATTCCCTCTTTTATTATATGCGAAACATTTTTTATTTTTTTGATCACCCGATTCTTTTTCATGATTCATTTGTTTATTTACAGGATTTTAATATAATTGCTTTGCATGTTGGGCTCACTGTTTATAGTATTTTCAATATAAATGCTTTGCATGTTGACTCACTTTTATCTATAGGATATTTAGTATAAATGTCCAACAGGTTTTTAGACATTGCTCAATTCTCTTTAGTTTTCCCATTCAAAAAATCAGCTTTGTAAGTGCAGTTTTAAGTCTGACAACATATTTTCAGACACAGTCAATTCGATGTCTGAAAACACATTTAGACTTGCATACACAGTTTGACTGGTGGTGAGCTCATTTGGATAGGTTCATGTGTAATTAGGTCACAGGTCGTGAATGATTGCCAGGTTGTGTGTAGTCATGCGTATGTGCCAGAATGAACCCTTTGTATGCTACTACAGTGGAAGAATTACTCTAAACTTGAAACACTCTGCTGAATCTTATGCATGCAATCTGCAAGCTTATATCTCCACACTACTGCCTGCCATTAAGTGTTCAATGGATTTTCAAACGACAGGCAATAGAGCAATGCTTTTAAGATATGTGACAATTACATTTAACAAAGTGGCAAGATGGAATATCATCTGATAATTTGTATTCATATAACATTAGTGCAGGTTGAGCTGCAGTTTGATATGTAATGGAAATGTAACCTGCAGAGCTGGAAATGTACCTTTCACTGTTTTCTACAAAAATTTCATGGGCATCTAGCTGAATGAAAAGACACATTGTCCAACATCTGGGTTTGGGTAGAATACACGAGATGCGGGTTGCGGGGCCAGGGTGCGGGTCAGTAGAAAATGTGGCGTCAGTAGAAAATGCGGGGATAGTAGAAAATGTGGGGTCGATAGAAAAACTGGGGTCAGTAGAAAATGCAAAGGAAATATGGTAAATGCACATGGCCAGTGGAAGCACTGCTCTTCTACTTTACCCGCTGTTTGACATGGCGGGGACTTTTAAACTCCCGTCGTTGCTGAGAAGCAAGCCGAAAGCCGATCATGGTCTTCCAAGTTTTGGTTGGAGTGAAGTCAATATTGAAAGCGAGCTAGCAAGTGGAGCCTATGGTTTAGTCTTCATTGGGAAATATGTAAATACGGAAAAGAAAATTGTGATAAAAGAATTTTGTGACAAACCATTTACAGTCATTATGGAATACTCTGTGTTTGATTTCAATCCATTAGGGATAGATAAGACTGTAACTACATTAGAAGATTTTGTACATTTTGTGGATGATGAATATGACTTTTCCTCCTTCTATGAAATTGTGCCTGTCTTTGCAAGAGATGTAACATCTGGGCTACCTTTTTTGCACAAGAGAAACATTGCACACAGGGACTTGAAACCTAGCACACTGGGACCTGAAACCTAGCAATGTTCTTGTAAGAAATGTGGATTATGCAGCCAAACAAGGCCAGGGCTTGGAGGCAGCATTTGCTCAATCACCTGTAATTTGCAAACTTTCTGAGTTTGGACTGAGTACAAGTCTTCAATTTGAAACTCAATCCCTTCTCAAGTCACAAACAGGTTCTACCTTTCATCAAACTCCATTGTACGTGGCACCTGAGATTTATTTGGAAACTCTTAAGAATGCATGTCAAGCTGAATTTCATCAATGTGATATATGGTCATTGGGAATGATAATGTATGCCATTTTAATCCCAAACGTGATGAGCCCATACAGTAAGGAACTTGAAGGTTCAGGAGTGTCATTTAATAATGATTTATTGAAGAATCATTGCATTCCACATCATGATGAGAGGCATTACAGTATGCGGGTATCAGAGTGGTGCCAAGTAGAGGAATAATTTAAACTTTGTGCAAATTTTTTACCACAGCAAAGACCCACTGCAGCTCAAGTGTTAGACATACTCACCAGTCAACCTGAGATCAGTTCATTTTGAAGCACCTCGGAGTTAGTCAAAATACAGCTATTGAGCATTCAGATAATCAATTTGTCACACTTAATGAACTAACATCATTTGTACAGACATCACAAACCCCAGTTAATGATGGAACCAACTGTTGCACCTTTATTGGCCTTGGAATATGCGACACGATTTTGCATCAAATTGCAGAAGCGAGAGAAGTTGACTGGAACACAATAATTCAGATCAGTGAACATACTATCAACAACCTTCCCTTGCAAATGCATGGCCATAGAGATATAACATTAACCTATGATGTATCAGAGGCACATGATATCATGAAATCGATAAATCTTTTGACTTTTCCTTATGAGAGGGTCTAGATGGGGTTTATCGTGAGTCGTGATTGCTCAACTTTATTTATTGTCAGTCGTGAAAACACTGAAGATTTTACCGTGAAGCGTGAGGGAAAAAATACTGTTTATCGTTTCAGAACGCTTTTCAGCATATTCAAAGACCTTCAATTGGTCGTTTTTAATTCTTGAAAGGTCTTGAAACACCTCAAAAGGTCTTAAAAGTCTTAGAAAATCTTAACAGATTATGTAAAACAGTATCTTATTTTACAAAAAGAGTTTATATTTTGCAATTTGCATCGTGAACCGGTTGACGACGTTGACAAGCGGTTGTTCCTGATTACTTCATCTTATCAACATAATTGATTTATGTATGCAGGTGGCGCTCAGTGGTGGCGCTAAATATTACAACCATGGCGTCTTCGTTCGTGAGTAGCGTGGCCTGTATCTTGAAGGTGCTGGTCAGTTTCTACAGACATGGAGAGGAGCAGGCCTTTAAAAGACATCGAAGCCGTATCAGTTTTGATCAAGAGAAACACTCAAATATAAATTCAATGCGAAAACATTTGAGAGATTTTCTTGGTTTGTCAGAGTCGACAAAAAAGTTTGGAATGCCAGATTATGAAATCAAATCGTTTCGACTTTCCCGCTGCTCTGGAAAGTTGAAAATTATAGTATAGTAACACAGCAACAGTGGGAAATGGAAATACCTTTGCTTAGTCTTGCTGACCAGAACCATAGTGAATTGAATGGTAAGTCGTCCTGTTAAATCCTTCGTGATCTGTTTGTTAATATATGACCATATGTCATGTGGTCTCATATAAGTCTTACACGAATTATGTAACTGTACATTTTTATCTCTTGCATTCATTTGCAGAGTTCCATGTTATTAAATAATGGTTCAGGTTCAGTCAATATAGTTCCTTGTATCAATGTGAAATTTTTCTTTTTAACAGTACATGTCATTCAAAAAATAGTGAACTGGTCAGACAAGAAAATTATGATGGTCCCATCAAAGTCTTTAAAGTCTTTAAACCAACCTAAGACCAGTAATATGGATGCATCCAGTGTTGTTCCATCTTCAGATCAGACATTGAAATCACTGAAGACACCAAGTGTTGTTCCTGATGTCATAAACTTGTCAGCAATTAATGTTAAGAGAAAGAGAAAGAATAAAAGGGAAGCAAGTGAAGACAAAGTACTTGTTTCCAAGATTTTACAAGGCAGTAAAGTGCAAAGGAATGCACGACAACAGCACGAGTTTGAATATCTTGAAACAGGTATGGTCAGATATATGGTGTGAATATATAATTATATATTCTGGAATAATTATTTTACATGTTCTCAATCAAGTTGATTGCAAGTAAACAAATTTGTGATATTCTATGTTGTAGTATTGATGAAACTAAATGAAAGTTGTGCTATTAATGAGGTGAAGTTTCAGTGTGGAATTTGTAAGAAGAGTTTTACAATTTGTGGTGATAGAACTTCTGAAGGAAAAGTTAGATACTTCAATAAAAGTAAGTGAAATTAAACCTTTCATTTTAGTTTATTTGATGATAGAGTATTTGTCCAATTATGTATGCTTTGCAGCCCATGTGACAAAATGCTACAAAGAGCACAAAAGATGCAACATCTCTCAACCATCCAGTTCAAAGGAGCCAGATGTCTCAGATGAATGTATGGAAATTGAGGAGGATTTTACTGGTGCAGATGCCCTGTTGTCAAGCTCTGAGAAGTAATTATTCTTATAATGATTATTTTTTAAGATCTAGTATTCTTGTTTACTCTTTTAAATTGTTATAGTACTTGAAATATTTATGACATTTTATATACAGTATTTCAATCATGTAGTTGGAAAGTGAAGATAAAAACAGTCTCATGATCATCTGATCACATGGGAAACATGGGAGAGTTTGAGTTGTTTTCAATCCATACTATGGTGTTGTTTTCCTATGAGAAGTTTATTTCAGATGCAGTAGTGGAATATTCAAAATTTCAAGTGTGTTAGCCAAGGAGTAGGGCGATAATTAAGTACATTACAGGACCAGCTATGGGTAATTTACATTAATTATACGACAACACCTTGATTTTGGTTTTGTGTTTATTAATATCTGCAAACTTATCCTACAGTGTAGAAAAAAAAATGTAAATAAAACACTGGTTAATGAAAAAAGCAAATAAAATGGATAAACTAATCCTGAAAGAGTCATGAAAGAACGTGTGTGATACAGCGTAGTCCTTATAGGAAATGTCCTTTGAAACCCAGAGGCATTTACATGTATTACAAGGTTGGAATTATTCCTGTTACAGTGAAGACAGTATATATCTCGACGAAGATTTGCATGATGGTGATTCTGAGGAAGAAATGTCGACAAATGATAGTGAGTCAGATTCCTGTTCAAAAGAAATGTGTGAAACAGCAGAAACGCCTACATTTGACAGACATAACACTCAGAGTACACAAGACTCTGATGACAATGATGATAATCTAGAGACACTTACATTGTGAGTACATTTTATAAAATTCCATCTATGTAGCACGTTTTTCCCAATTAATATTGCAATATCCAAAGTGTTTTATTCATTATTGCAGTATTTCCAAACATAACTTGGTTATATTGTTTTTACATATACTTTATCTGTGTTACAACTCACTTGAGAACATGACATAGTATGAAACAGATAGTATGATAAAGCAACTTTTACCTCAATTTTTATTTCAGCTGTGTGGACGATGCACATCCAATTGCTATACGATTGAATAAATTATTGATGGAAGGTAAAATTCCAGAAGACTCTCTCTATTATAAATACATGGAAAATACAACTTCGTATGCGCTGGCGGATCCTTGTTCCTCTTCACAGTTCAAATGGGGTGACGATTTGTGTGAGTTTTACGAGACTGTTAAATACCTTGGTGGCCAACGAACGTGAAATTTTATCAGGGGACCAGGTTTTCTGGGAACTGGCCGCGGTGGAATCAAGGAATTTCAGTCCTTTGCAGATTTGAATCTTGGTGGGCCTTCTTCAAACACTTCAAAGAGATGTCAAGTAGGCTACACGACTCATAGTGGCATAATAAAAGAGAATCTTCGATGTTTTCACTCGTTATCTGAGCAACCAAGTGCTAACGTTAGCAAACTTCTTGATACAGAGACAATTCAAGTTGTTCCTGTGTCTTTAGTGGCTGATGGAACTGCCTTGAAGCCTGGTCTCGAATTTGATGCACAGAGGAAGTGTATTGTTGGGATGGTCAACGATATATCACTCGAGTATATTAGAGCTAACCCAACCCCAAATCCAGAGGAAATTTAAAAAAAACTTGTTACTAGTTCTGATGCCATGTGCATAACTGCATTAGATAACGGTGCGAGCATGCCAGTTGGCGTTAATTACCTTGCAAAGTCGGTCACCGGTGATCAAACGTATTCCAGTCTGGAGGAAGCTGTCAAAACTATTCAGATTTGTCAAAGTTGTCTTTCCCAATACAAGGCCACGCAACATGTAGTTGACTGGAAAGACTCTGGATGTGACAGTTTCTGTAAATTTTGCTGGTAAACAAAGGATGTTTGTCCAAAATGTGTCGAACAGGGCCAAACATCTTATGTTCCTTCTTTAAGGGCTTGCAAAAGGTGTCTCAAACTGGAACGAAAATGCAAGCGTGCAATATTTCTTGTTGTCATGACGGACTGCGAAGACTGCAACAAGAAAGCATTAGAGAAACTAAATCGAATGAGAGAAGATGGAACTATTGCACCAGACTACTCATTGTTAATTGCCATTCCGGATGTGGTACATGTGGGAAAGAATATCAAATGCAGCTGAGCAAATTGATTTATCGTATTGGCAGTCAGAGGAGCAACTTAATCTTTCTTCGTACTTTAAGAGACTCCACAGACATTGATGTAAGAAAGAAACTGAGAAAGCTTCTAACGCTTGAGTGTGTACGAAAGAAAGACAGAATGGCAGTTGACGTTGTCATCTTGTTGACTCAAGCCGATGTTCTAATTGTACTAGAAAAGGTTCCTTACGTTGTTCATACATTATTGCCTGAGAAATACAGATTTTGGAAGAGCAACATGCCTGAACTTTATCCTCATCCTATTTCGGTTGCAACTGGACCCTTTGGCAAACTACTAGTTCTTGACTACCAACCAGCGAAGAAAGTTTCAAAGCTACTTATGTTGAGACTGCACAACCCCGTGGATGTTTCAGTGGTATGTGAAAACATCTCAGACGTGAGAGATCTTTGCTTTGCAAATGGCGTGACCTACATAGCTGAACGAGAAGCACGATGTATCCGTTTTGTAGATATTGAAGATCGTGTGGAGTTAAAGGTCAGTAAATTACGCTCTCGAGCACAGC
>JAODVM010246503.1:3940-29608 GCA_025400095.1 Phenganax marumi | reverse complement strand
CTTCAACGAACAATTCTACGACAAAATGGAATTGCCCCTCGATATGGTAAGTTTTTACCCCACTATCTGCCTGACTACAGCTCCTTCCAAAGCACGTACCTTTCATTTTCCTAAGAAAATGCTCAGCTTCCTTATACGTGATAACATGAACAGGAATTTTTGGAAGCTTAGCATCTTCATGTGAGTGGCGGTACATGCCGGGTATTGAGGGTAAACCATGGGTGAGAGGGTCACCGAAGGACGGCCCAGGGTAAACTGAGCCCCGTTGAACAGCGTTAGGAGATAGCCACCAAGAATTGGAGCCATATGGCGCGTAGTCAGCGGGATCTGAGTACAAGATTACTCCTTTAGCGCCATTTTGATACGCCATTCTAACCTGTGAAGTAGAACACACTGGAGTGCTTCTTCATGTTCAAACCCCACCAAAATGAAAGATATCCCAATACATACCATAGTACCTCTAAATATCTTTCCATACCGGATGATAGCAATAGAACCATTCAATGATACATTGAACTTTTTCAGTTCTTCAAAATCATCCTGCGTTCCATAATTCACATAGACCAATTCACCTGTTACGACCCCTGAGCCGGAGTAACCCAAGAAGGATGGCGTTCCAGTTTCATCACGAAGATCAGTGGTCTATAAATGAACAATGTCAATGAGTAGAGTCTAGGATTTAGTTTCCAAAAACACAATACCACACTCTAGAATGGTGCAGACGCCGAAAATAATTCAATTAATACACTATTAACACTGTTACCGTATCTATGCGGTATTAATAGATAATTTTACATCTACAAGTGTTGAATATGTGACAGCAATTACTCATAAATATATCCAATAAAGATAAATAACTTCAAAGATTAGTTCGACTAGGCAATAATTCCTTTGCAATCTAAAGCGGCACAATAGTGGATTGTGCAAGACCAACCAAGGGTAGGCATTGTGATGTTCGCGGCGGGATTGAACCCCTGATGAGTTTTAAGTAGATAGAGTCTCAGCCTTTTTCACAGCAGGAATTCCACATCTAGCTGAGAAATGATAATGACGATTATATATATCAAATCACTAGCGAGAGTAGAGAATTTGCAACAGATATAGATCAATTCGTTTTAAGAAGGCAAATGAGAGTAAGTGAGATTTGCTTGCTCTTTAAAAGGGTATAGTAAGCTTTTAAAGTTGACCATCACGTATTGTCACGTGTCGCTTACTGAAGCCCAGCTAGGTCGACAGAAGTCACGCGTCGATGCATGTAACAATTACCTAACTTCTACAATCCAATCATTCAAACACAAACTATTGGAATGTTGAAAGGAATGTACGTTCAAGAATTTTCGTTTAATCTCATTAGGAGGAGAGCTTAATTAAGAAGCTATCCAGTCTCGAATCCTTAGACATGACACTCGTTAAAGTACTTAATCCAAACTGTATTGCGACATAACCGAAGTGCTATGGTCAACTCTCTCTCACAGTTATAGATCAATATTAAAGCCGATGAACTGTGTATTTGTGAAGGTGTGGCCATCACTCGAGGAGACTTAACAAACCTTTCATACACCCTGTTATGTCCCACAACTTACCTGAAATATTTTTGATCCATTTTGATTAATAATTTCAACCTTATTGCTCATAGTTTTGCTGGGGAACGAAAGGAGTACTTCATAAGTAAATAGTTCAGTCTCAAAACCATACTGTCTCCAAAGATTCTCAATAATGCCCGCCATTTCTAGATCCCTCGAAGAAGCTGCAAGATGAGGAGCGCTCGAGAAATTCCTGGAATAAGAGAAGGAATAACAAGGAATAACAAGGAACAACAAGGCCCGTTTACACGGGCGGCGATTTTTGCTGCGATTTTTCTCCTCTTCGCGTATGTGATCGAGTAGGTTGACTGGCGCGTGCATTAGCAAAATTGCTAGATCAAGTATATTCGCCAGTTATCCACTTTATCACATCGTTCAACAGGAGAAAAATCGCAGCAAAATTCGCCCGTGTAAATGGGCCTACATACAGAACAGCAGTAGATTTAAACTTGCAACAGAGTGTCGAGAGGAAACGGCGTGGTGGCCCGGTATTTCTAATTAATTTACGTGATCAAGACTCAATTAATTCTCAGCACGACTCCCCCGTTAGTCCTGCGTTTACATCAAAAAAGATCAAAGGAATTGTGCTAGAATATCCAAAACGTGCGTCTTGACATTCTGTGAACTCAAGGGGGCAACAGGGATTGCTTTGTGGTACACAAATAGCCTGAAGTGATTGGATTATTTCCTTAGTGCCTGCATAAACTATTCGAAAAGTAATGACAGAATAAGCTGTACTTCTTAACACTGTCGAAGTTTCCGTGATATCGTTAAAATACTTTTCAAAGACATAATTTTACGTTAACAACTGGTTTGTTCCATGAAAGTGAACGAATTTCGGTAAAATTATAAGATTAAAAACTGACACAACGTCGGCCGTACCTTGATATACTTTCAATAGCTTTATTATCCAATGTTGACAAGAGCTTATTTTCGTACGTGTTTTTTAAGTTGTTTGAAGTAGAATCACCGGAATCGTCGCTGCATTTTGGCAAGAAATAGCCCAGAAGAAAGCCAAGAAGTACAGCGAGTAGTATGCCTGCAATAAATAGAGCGAAGCATCGGTTTTTTTTAAGCTGCATAGCTGAGGAGACTTCAGTTGTGCCTCGCAGACCAAATGATTGAGTACTGGCTGTTACATCATTGCTCCTCATTTTGGCTGAGCCCAAAAATCACAGCAAGACGAGCCGACTTCCACTGTTTTAGTGACAGAAGAAAAGCAGCAGGATACGACCATGTATTAGATAATCTATGATAGATCTCATTAAAGATCAGAAAGATATTTTCTTCCCTCTAATTACGCTCACTTGAATATGTCAACAGGGACAAAAGACAACAATGTTTGTCTCGCATTGTTTGCTTTTAAACTTGCGTCAAAGACGCTTTTCACAACAAAGAAAAAAATACTTTATAAATTTAGCAACGAAAGATATTTATATTCAAAACTGAAATAGATATTTAGATAGCCGCAGAGTTTGTAACTGCTTGCTAATTTAAACACGAATGGATTGCGTAAATATCAAGTTTAGCTTCATGGAGAAAAAATCTTTCAGCGAAGTCTCAAGATAAAATATTTGATGACACAAGATTTAAGTATGGAAGACGTACAAGTTTTTTTTATTTGCGAATGCTGAAAATTGACGCGATTTTTTCTAGCTTAAGGCTCACGTTGACACGAGACCGGTACCGTGCGGTTACGACATCGACTGCACCCACTCAAAGACGAGTTTAGAGTCTAAATTTCTATAATAGAGTAGAATTGAACGAATATTTTTCATGCAAGAAGTTTCAAGAGTAGTCGAAAATGATTGAATTCGGCCTCGCGTGCAAGCTTAGCCAACGTCAGCCTTTAAACAACGTAATTTGCAGCAGTGTGAGCATTTGAAAATTTAATTGTCGTACGCGCGAACAAGTGAGTATATTACGTCAAGAAACATGTCAAGGAGAAATTCGAAGACTACGTGCCGTTTAAAAAGTACCGAAGCACGAAATTCAAGCATTTTCTTAGCAGTAAACAATGAGGTTGTAATTATATACTTTAATATTTCGAAAGATAAAAAGTAAAATACTTAAAAGCCGCTTGCTTGTCGCTGCATGTTATGGATCATTCAACGCACGACTTTCTGCAAGGATGAACATGTGGCTAACCAGTGATATTTGAGATCAGTGAAGG
Source organism: Phenganax marumi (assembly GCA_025400095.1). Lineage (NCBI taxonomy): Eukaryota > Metazoa > Cnidaria > Anthozoa > Malacalcyonacea > Clavulariidae > Phenganax > Phenganax marumi. The sequence goes on along the minus strand of JAODVM010246503.1, from coordinate 25,852 downwards.
CCAAGTTTCATATAGTAGTATAATAAAATTGCGGATGGTGATCGACTTGATCTTACTACATAAAATTGATATTGACTCCTTTCATTACACGGGTTGCAGTCTTAAAAATGATGAAAAACACGGTACCAAGTTGACGTTAGAATGAGTTTGATTTGCTCGCTATTAAGAGTATAAATTTTCAAATTTAATAATTGTTTGCTGCTCTGAGAAGTATGAACCCAGTGTTCTTGCTAAGAATTGCAAAATGTAGTACCTTTTACAATAGGAAACGATCGGCGTGAGTGGCAAGCTATGAAACAACATCCAAAGTATTCAATACTGAACTCGTAATTCAATAATTCCATTCTTTCAAACGTCGAAATTCTCCTAGAAAAACGAAAGCGAGACTTGTTCATAGAAGACCACAACAGTTTACAATGAAGAAATTAAAACTACATTATTTTTCCCAAGCAGTTCGGCTGTCATAATTCGATGAATGAAAATAAGGAGGAGAGCGTTTATATTATGCTAGCATTTTTCACAACAAGTCAAGTTCAAATCTTCACGCGTATAGTTACAAATACCTTTTAGCATGCCCCATTCCACGCTTCAGAGACCTTTTCAATGAACAGTGAACTTTCAAGATGAACCATTATCAGAAACAAATAATTTGCAAATGCTGATTGTTATAAAAAATCGTTTTTCACGAAAAGCTTGTTTATATCAGAACACTTATAGCATAACCTGATTTGAATCATTCAAATAACAAATTCATTAAAATTGTGCGTGATATTTTTGTCCTCCTTAACGATGTGCGCATGTCCGAAATCTGCATTTGATTTGCCGACCACGGGAAACTTCTGAAAGCAAAACGCACTCTCCTTTTCAATTCACCACGTCTTCGTATACGATTTCCAAATTATTTTGCGTCGAAAATATTTTTGCCTCGAAAAACCAAGGGTTTGTGTTGTGACAACACTATAGGAGACGGCGGTGTCCCGTAGTTTCAAAACAATTCGTACAAAAAAATGCATCAAACTATGCAGTGTTTAAAATTGTTAAAAAGTATTCATGAAACGCTAAAACCGAAATGGGAAAACTCACGTCAAATCGTCCATGCAAGACCACAAGAAGGCGGCTATAACCACTGAGCTATATACTGTGGTAAAAACGGGGAAATCGCGCCTGCGAGGCAGACATTACGCCCGTTTTAAAGGCAGAAACACAAATAGCAGGTTCACTTTTAGTTGGCAGGCAGGAAATGGGCAGGAGTCATCTGTAGTCATAACATTTATTAATAATCTAGTATTTACACTACAATATATTAAATTTAATTTAAGTTAAAACTTCAAAATATACACAGTTTACTCATTATTCTTTCGTGTCTGATTTAAAATTTAGAGCAGGAACACATGAGTTGAAAGCCCAACCTTGTCCAAAGGGGCTCCCAGTCAAAACCCTGCACAACCAAAGTTTTCCTAGGCAAGTTCTCTTAAAAACTGATAAGTTTTTATTTTGATAAAGCTCTGAGAGACTGTTTTTTAAAACATGAGCAGAACTCGTCAGCCTTTTGCCACTTATCTGTCACGAACTTGATACACTTTCACCATTCACAAATTTATCATCTTCCACGTCTAACTCATCCATAGTCTAAACAAACACATGTGACTACATTGATCACTGCTATCATACTGGACAGTAGCCTGTCTGCCTGCTCACTGCAGTACTTCTCTACTACAGGCTGCAAAGATTCATGCACTTTCTCAGTAACTCCTCACAGAGATGTGTTGGTGTTCAAAGCAAAAACTAGGGGTGCACCGGATATAATATCCGGCCGGATAGTGAGCTTATCCCATTATCCGGTATCCGGCTGGATATTAGAAATATTCGGCCCGGATACCGGATAATTTTTAAGGGGTTTTTAAGTTAAAATAGTTAAAATGACAGATAAAAATTATAATAAATTGATATTCAATATTATACGATTTTGTGGAAACTCCACATAAATTTATTTATGCAAAGCTTCCAGTCCACAAGCCCAGTCTTTGCACCGCTGACGGTCCGGGCTTACGGCCCAAAAGCTTTGCATAAACAGGTTTAGATAGTGTTTCCACAACATCTTATATATACAATAATATATATACTGATATATATACTGTTATGTCATTATATGATGTACACCCTAAAACAGAGTTAATACTGGAACAAAGGGTAAAATTATCACAACAAAAATATCCGGTATCCGGTCGAATATCCGGGCCGGATATTTTTTTAATATCCGGTATATATCCGGTATCCGGCCAAATAGTAAAAAGCACTATCCGGTGCATCTCTGGCAAAAACGCAAAAACGCCACTACCTCAAGTTCCTTCATAACAATGTCAATAAAGTCTGTCGAGTTTTCTTTGTAACGATATGCCAGTTTGATCGCTTCTCGAAATAGCTAAAAAAGGCAATTCATTATATTATTAAGTAACAGTTCGTTAAAGCAGAGCAATCCAGTCTAAAAACAAGTCAGTTAAAACAAACCTTAACAACATTTGTCCCATCTGCAGCAGATACAAAATAAAACGGCAGCCCATATTTCTTGGGAAAATTAAAACTTTTTTCTGTTACTTTATAGTCAACTGTAGAAAAGTAAAGGCATCTAACAATAATCGTCACGCTTTGTCAAATAACCTATTATAAACCACTTGTTTTCAGCATGTTAAACCTGGCAATAAATTAGAGTAAATTAGAATATATTAGAACAATTAGAATACATTAGAATAAATTAGAATATATTAGAATATTATTTATAAACAAAGGATACTGTCAATCTTATTAGCTACAACTATGCAAGGTATATCACGTCGATATTCTCGTAGTTCTTTGTACCATCTTGTGAGATTTTTATACGTTGTCTTCCTGGTAATATCAAATGCCTATAAACAACAGGAGATTTCACCAAAAACACTACATCTTATATTAAATAATTATACACTCTCCAAAAGAAGGGCACTTTCTAAAATATTCAATGTACATACCAAAATACAAGCATGTGCTTGGTGGTAATAAGAAGGATGCATACTGGTGAAGCGTTCTTGACCGGCCGTGTCCCAAATATCTAAAAATATGATACTTCAACACGTACGTATATACACTATACACTGGAATATATAAGTACACTGGAATATATACTCGTGTATACTGGAAGGTTAATGCATTGATATATCATTGGCACTCATTATTAGCTCAGCTAATAGAAATGTCTGCAAAACTCTAGCTTTTCACCACGCACTTTGCACACTTTTCAGCTCACCACATTTCAAGACCATTCAAATGTTGAATGTAAATGTGGCCCCACATGTATATTTGTTTGTAAGTTATTTCTGTAAATAAAAACAAAGTCTTACCAACTCTGATATCCTTGTCATTAACTTTAGTTCTATATTGGAAAAGTGTTAACGCGTAGGTTGATAGTTGTTGAGGCTGACTTTACTAAGAGTCAAGGAAATTTACTCGACTTAGCAACAAGACACAAAGATGTAAACAATGTCCAAAAAAGTTGTTTATTTCACACAAAGTCATCAGAAAATACTCAGTAATTCTTATATTTCTACACGTTTCACTAAAAAAGATACTATCCGTCCATTAAGAAACGTTCAACCAACCTAACAGTTTAAAAAGATTGAGCTAAAGTTGAGAAGATGGCACCTGGGAAACGCGTACGAAGCATGGCGTGTTTCTGAAGTAACATAAAAACGAGCCGGCAAAGAAAACTCACTTTGACTTTCCTACAGCACTATCTCCTAAACATATTACTTTAACGCTGTCTTCTTTATCTTTATTTTTCTCGCCACCTTCGGCGTCTAAACAGGCACTGTTAGAAGACGAACCACTGGACGCCATATTATATTTATTTCGTACAGAGCAGCAGCCGCCCGCCCTCGTGTTTTGCCAAAATGTTCACATGTACCCCTTATACTACAAAAAACATGTATGAAAATCCAATCCATATCCCAAAATGTTCCTACGGAACAGCGTGGACTCCAGTGGACTCTTACGACTGGGACTGGAAGTTGCGTGCGTGTTGGTTACAATGTACATGAGTGTTCCTAAATGTTCCTATATACCCTTATCATGTAAAGGCTAAATGTACTGCGGATTCTGGGAAAATCCGAAGAGTTGAAAGACGAAGGAACACTGTAAAAGACTATTGCTTACAATGTCAGATTCAACAAGAAGGGAAAAACTGTATGAACCAGTGGCAGATACAGAAAGCCCTAATGTTGTTGTCGTAAACCATAATACAGAACCCGGTCTTCAAGATGGTTTGACAGCGTGCACTGCAGCCTTGTTCATTATTGGTGAAATGGCGGGTAGTGGTGTACTTGCGTTACCTAACGCCGTAGCCAACACTGGTTGGATCGGGCTTGGACTGATCGTTGTCTTGGGAGCGTTGTCTGCAACATGTGGTATTGTGTTGAGCGGGTCATGGTTGATTCTCCGACAAGATTTTCGCGTATATCAAGAACATGTCAGATATCCATACGCTGCGCTAGGTTTTCATACTTTTGGTAAAAAGGGAAAACATGCTGTGCAGTTGTGCATCAAAGCGACGTTGATAGGTGCGTTAAGGTTAAGCTGTTGCTGACTGAAGCCGGTTGCATGCGACTGAATTCACCCAGAATGCAATGCAAGAGCCCCACCCTGATGCATAAAATATTCTGATGTTAAACATGGACTTTCTGTTGCAGGAGCTTGTACAGTGTTCCTATTGCTTGCATCAGAGAATCTACACCATCTTATTGACTTGAACATCACATCTATAACACCTAAAAGTCAGTATCGTATATGGTTGGTGATCTTAACAGCTGCCTTGTTGCCATTGTCATGGCTTGGGACACCTAAGAATTTCTGGCCTGTCGCTCTGTTTGCAATCATTGCAACGTCAGTTGCTTGTTTGCTCATCGTCATCAAGATTGGAGTAGATTTTGATGGCGTTGCCACAGAGAGAGCAGTCACTACAACTTCCTTTTTTTCAGGTGAGTGTACAACATTCTAGTCACAATGGGCAGGATTACTAGGATAGATTGTGTTTTAATGAGTAAACAAGAGACCTTACCAGACAGTGTTGCTAACCATTATAATGTATGAGTCTTGACTTCAAAAATAAAATCATCAGGTGTTAGATAGAGTGAAAAGTAGGGCACACTAGTGGATTTAATGGGTTAAATGTGTATTTTATATTTTAGCATTCGGCACGATAGCATTTTCATTTGGAGGCACGGCAGCATTTCCCACCATTCAATGTGATATGAGACAGCCTGGTCTGTTCAACTCGTCTATCATCCTAGCGTACCTTTGTATACTAGCAATGTACATGCCTGTATCCTTGTTGGGATTCTTGGCCTTTGGAGAAGACGTCAAAGTCAACATTCTGCAGAATTTGCCGTCGACTTCACCGATTACCAAGTGTGTCAGTGCCTTGATAGTGTCGCATCTTTGTTTCAGCTTCATTATCGTTTTGAATCCAGTTTCACAGCAGCTTGAAGAATGGTTCCATGTACCCAAAGGTTAGAATTAATGTTAATTTAGTGCCTGTATCATCACATGACGATGCAAGGTTGCTCGATGGATAATTAGAGAGACATTGGAGAAAACGTATAATGTAGCTTGTCCTGAAAGACTAATGCCATTTAACCTACAATCAGGTAGTGTCAAAAACTATTGTTCATTCAAGTGAGACTCTGGCATCTCAAAAAGAAGACCAGCAAAGTAATCCATCTTTGGTAATTTGTACTTTCACCGTTCTTTGCAGGTCGTGTAACAATCAAGAGCTGTTTGGTTCGAACACTACTGGTGTTCTTCATTCACGCTTTAGCTCAAGGCATCCCGCATTTTGGTCTCTTCTTAAATCTCGTTGGATCTTCAACTACCACACTTCTTACATTTGTATTTCCTTGCTTATTTTATCTAAGACTTCAGAATAATGTGTCTTTACATTTCAAAGTATTTTTATATGAAATCATTGTCGTTGGTGCATTGGCCGCTGTAACTTCAACGTATTTCGCTGTCAAAGCTATTGTTATTGAGCTAAGCTCATAATCGAATTTTTATTCTAACTTACATTGTAAAGCAGTTAATTCCGTTGCAATTAGAATAATTTGCAAGCAATTAGAACAATATAAATCGAAATTAGCAATAATGACAATTTAAATGTGACTTTCATTATGACAAAAGTTTTCTAAAAATTATTTCACAAAATGAAATTAAACATAGCCCTATTATGTAAACATAAAGAAAGATTATTTTATAGACATGAATGAAACATGATCGACGTTTAATACTTATTTTTCCTTGGTAGAAACATTTGTTTTCGCCGTTGTGCATGGGTTTTCAAGAGTCTAATGAAGACGCATACTTTTCCCCATAATGCGCAGTCATAGGGATTCTCTCTGGCATGCTTGGGGGAAAACCTCTTCGTTCAAACTTGACATTTGTACCCTTCATCAGAACAATTGCGAGGACACGCAAAACCATTACTATGAAAGATCTGGATTCGTCTATTTATTTTACATTGACCAGATCAAACATAAAGTCGTATTAAAGTACCAAAACTTCTTCACGTGTTCCTACACAAATGTCTTTATTAATTAGTGAAATACTTCTCTTATTTTTGTTAGTGTGTGCAATGAATATCTTTGTCCATGATGAACAATTTACAGTATATCTCTAAAACAAACAGAAATAGCTTTTCAATTTTTCTTTATGGATGTCCAAAGGAAAAGACACGCTAAACTTACCTTATTGATTGCAAAAAATATATTCGCGTCATATTAGCCCGTATACATGGAGTATACACAGACGATTAGTACTGAATGTAGGATTATTAGATACAGGAAAACTGGCCATCGTCCACGAGCCTGACCACACAGGAGACGAGTAAGTCTGCCACTGAAAATATAAAAAGATAGATCCAGTGTTATTACAGAAGCAAACCTAAACTAACTATATCAATACTGGGTAGTTCTATTAGTTTTGATGTGTTTTCCTGGAGATCCAGTAAAAATCAACTCTTATTGATCCAGTCTTACTACAGGAGGAGACCACAACTAAAGTAACTATATTCATAATGGTTCATAATGGTTCTAAGCTGTTCTTCCTGGAGATCAAGTAAGAATCATCTCTTACTGATCAAGTGTAACTACAGGAGAAAAAACCTAAACTAGAACTACACTGGATAATTCTATCAGTTCTAAACTGTTCTTGCTAGAGATCCAAATAGGCAAAACATGCATACCTCGATTGAAGACAGCCAAGAGCGCTGAGAAATGACGTCTGATTTCTCCGATCTACAAAACACAGAAGATTTTGCGTTTACGATGTGTGACTCGAGACTAGCAATTGACTGGGAACGATATAGATGACCTAAAATATACGAACTATTAATACAGTACAATATCTCCACGGTCAGAGCAATCTTACATAAAGTACTTCGATGTACTTACTGATATGTGTCGCTCGATGTTGATACAACTGTCCACCGTGGACTGCAGGCGATCCTGTCAGCGGTGTCGTCTCTTCGTCTAATATACTCACACGGTGCTAAAAGTAGAGCAAAAGAGAAGTCAGAAATACTGGAACTACTGTTTTAGGAACATGTTTGCCTACATTTGACGTAACTGGATGCCGAAGAAATCTTACGTCTTTTCTTCGATGTTGCTCCTCCAACAAAATTTCCAATTCTTCACGACGATTTTTCTCTTCGCGAAAGATTTCCTTCAAAGAAAACAAAACATCAGTTAGAATGATGAGCTATGTTTGAACGATGGAAACTTTATTCAAAGCTAAGAAAATTTAGATGAATTTGAAGCAAGCGTACTTGTAACTCCGACAGTTCTAAATTTGTTTCTTCTTGAATACGAGCTGCATCAGCCAGTCTAGATATAATCAAGATATCATCAAGATCCAAACAAGATCCAATCAAGATATAACCACAATAATCTTACCTAGCCAAAAGTTTATTTATTCTCTCGTCGCTTTCTCGAGGAAGATCATTAATACTCGCATTGAACATGGTGTCCGTCTAAGCATAAAATTACACAATATCGTAACATATTCTATCCAAGAAAAAGAGTTGCACTTTCAAACTTACCTCATCAAGGTCTATCCTCGTCTCATCCAATGATTCATACTCATGGTTGGAAGTCGAGGTTAGAATCTCTTCTTGTACCAGACCTCTTCTTTCCTCGGTCAATCGTTTACGTTCTGCAGTCTCTTTGGCCAGCAGCTTCTTTAGTTCTTCATTCTGCACTTCCTTGCTGGCGACATAATTGCGAAGATTTTCGCGGTCGTATTCCGCCTTCGCCAAACTCTGCCGTAATTCGTCGTTCGTATTTCGCGCCTTCAAAATAGCTTCCCGTGCATTCAATGATTCTTGGGCATTAACTGACTTAAGTTGTTCAATCTCAGCACTAAGTTGCTCAACAACGCTTGATCTAGCGTCGTTATTTGATTCGAGACGCGAGTTCAACGAATTGATAATAGCGTCACGTTCGCGTACTGCACGTTCCAATTCTGCGTTCTCACGTTCCAATTTATCCCGCACTACGTTCGCCGCAAGGCATTCTTGCGTTTTCTCATCCCTGCTGTTAATGGCTGCCTCGAGATCTCGTCTCAAGCCTTCACTGATGTTGTGAAACTTCGAGAAAATGTCATCTTTCTCGTTCCTAGTCTTCTCAAGATCGCGCAATAACTCTTTCTTTTCTTCTCGTAGTGTTTCCAGTAGATTATCAGATTTCTGAAACTGTTCAACGTTTCTTTCTTTGCCGGGTGAACGAACTTTTACGGCAAGCATTTCTTTTTCTTGCATGATTTCCGCGAGTTCTTCTCGTAAACTCTGTAAACTTTTCTCTTTTTCAAGATTTTGTTTCCGAGAATTTTCCAAATCAAATTGAAGACCCTCATAAAGACGCTTGAACTCCTTTTTCTGTTTGGATCTAGAAACTTCATATTCTTTCATGGTTGCGGCCAAACGCATTTCTAAATCAGAGATATTTTTCTCAGAATTTTCCAGCTCTAATTTCTCGGACTCCCACGTGCTTTTCTCAGTATCCAACTTCCGGAGTTCATTCTCAAGTTCACCAACATCTCTCTTCATCGTCTCCAAACGTTTTTCCAATGCATTATTCTCATCAACTAGTCGTTGCTTTTCCTGGAGTTGATTCTGCAGTTGTACTATACTATTTCCTTTGCTGATATTATCTTGTAAAGTCAATTCAAAGCGGTATCCAAGGTTAGTGAACTCTTCATTAACTCGTTGTATTTCATCCTGAAGACTTGCAATGATTTGATCTCTCTCAACTAACATTTTATCATATTCATTCTTCAAAGAAACAACAGCACCGCCTCGTTCTTCAACCGCTTCTTCCAGTTTCGTTCGCAAGACGTTAATCGCTTCTTCTTTCGTTACACTGCTTTGTTGTAGATCTTGTTTCAGACCCGCTATCACTTCCTCCAAATTTTTCTTCTCGTTCTGTGCATTAGCAAGGACATCTTGAGTGTTAACCTCAGCTGCTTGTAATTGAGTTTGCAAGCTCTCAATTCTGCTCAGAGCATTGCTCATTTGCTCATTCAACGACAAAACTTGACGCTGACTCTCGCTCAATTTATTCTCAACTTCATTCATCTGTGTAATCTTTTCTGCCAAGATTACTTCATCAAAGCACGGATTATCAGTGCTTTGCGATACAGTTTGTTTGACTCTCAAAGCTTGTCGTAATTCCTCGCGGTCTTTCAACGCTTTTTCTAAATCTATATTTAAAGCAAGGACAACATCTTCTAGTTCTCGTTTCTGTTCAGTTCTCATTTCTAAATCTTTTCTTAAACTTGATGAAATCTCATCGAGTTCATCTTTACGTTTTCTCTCGCTATCCAACACACTTGAAGTGTCGTTCAACAGTTCAGATAGTTCCACCGCCCGAGCATTCGCAGCATCGAGAGACAAGCCTTTCTCAACTATAATATTTTCTTTAGCAATACTAGTATTATATGATTCACTTTGAGTTTCCTCCAATTGATTCACAAGACTGTCTCTCTCTCGTAATAAATCGGCATAGTCCGAGCTCTTCTCCTGGACTTTCAAAGAGATATCATGGATTGTTTCATTAGCATCACCAAGATCTGCTTCCAGCTGATTGATAATATGATCTTTCTCCATCAAACTTGTCTTCATTTCATTCAGCAAGCTCTTAAATTTTATTTCATTGTCTTTGGATATAGCCAATGAGTCATCAAATAATTTCTTCTGTGATTCTAATTCATCTGTCATAAGTCCAAGCTCTTGTTTACTCGACTCTATCTCATTGTGTAGGTTTTCATTAAGGCTGTCTTTTTCATCGATAGTTTCTTGTAGAATAGCAAGACTTGCTTCACTTTCTTTACTAAGTTTCTCAATGCTATTTTTCTCTTCAATAACACTTTGCACTTTTTCATTTAGAGCTTCAATAGTCTCTTGCGCTTGACTGAGCTCTGAAGCACTTCTTTCGTTCATCTTATTGTGTTCTTCAATATTAACTTGAAGTGAATGAGTTAACTCCTGGACTTCATTCTCAAGCAAGCCAGCTTTATCACTCATTTCATTATAACTTTGCCTCCACATATCTAGCTGCGATTTCAATTCATCTCCTCGAGAAACTGAACTGCTCAATTCTCCACTCAATTTCTCAATATTAATGTCACGTTTCTTCAAACCTGCTTCGTACTCAGACTTCAGCTTAGTTAAACTTTCGTTCTTCTGTTCATCCAAACTCTTCATTTTCGTCATCAAGTTTTCACTGATCTCTTGTTTCTCCTGGACTATCTCAGCCATTTCTTTACGCAATGTGGCAAGTACTTGTTCTTTCTCAAAGCCTTCTTCCTTCACCTGAGCCAAACTTTGATTCAAATTCTCAACTTCACTCCGAGAATTTTTTAACATGTTTTTAAGTTTCATAGAAATTTTCTTACTTTTTTCCAGTTCCAAGAAAACCAAATTTCGTTCTTGCTTCTCTATCTCAAGCTGCTCAGCGACAATTCTCCTCTCCTTCCCCTCCCTTGCTAGTTCCTCTTCCAAAAACTTCACTCGGTTTTCGCTGGCAGCACCGCTGGTTTGAACAAGCTCTCGTTCAAGTTTTTCGCTTTCTGACGTAATTTCCGAAGTATACTCAATGACGTCATTACTCTCCTCAGACTTCGCTTCAAGCTCTAGTACCTTTACGACTTTGACAGGTTCTGGCGAATACGGGATGAGGTCACTGTACGCCTTGGTGACGTCCTCATTATTCTCGGCCTCAGTCTTTTTTGCGCGTTCTTCATTATTTTCCTGAATGTTTTTGTTTAATTCTGCTATTTTCCCATTGCGAACTTCAATTTGTTTCTCATTTTCGTCTACTACTTCTCTTAACTCCTTTATTTTCTCAGTTAGCACCGTATTTTCGCTGAGCAAAAATTCATTTTCTTGTTTGACAGCACGGTTCTTCTCTTCAATTTCACTAATGTTTTGTATATCTTCATAAGCTTCGTTTAGTTTCACTCTCAACTCTTCATTGACTGAGGCAAGTTCTTTATATTCTGAGCCTTCTGTATTCTTCACCTCGCGCAGCTTCTCTTCGTACTGTCTCTCTACTTCAAGTAGTTTATCATGATGTAGTTTTTCAATGATCTCAACACGTTCCCTGGACTGCACAATAATGGCTTCCTTTTCTTTTACAAATCGTTCCATTTCTTCTCTTAAATCTTGACATTTCTTTTCACTCTGTTGTTTATCTCGTCTCGTTTCCTTCATTTCGGAGTCAAGACTCTTAGCCAGTTCCTTCAACTGACGGTTCACTAAACTCGTCTCATTAACACGATGCTTCAAACTTTCCAATTCTTTCTCAACCTCTGTCAATGGTTTACCCTCTTGTGCACCATCTTTTTGACCAGTGATCCCATCTTGCACCCTATTATTGCCTGCGTTCCCATCTTGAACTTGTTTATCAACAGATGTACCCCTCTCGTGTACTTGAGATCGCAAAGCGTCCAACATATGGGATTTATTTTCGCGATCAGATATAACCCGTTCCAGGTCGCCTCTCAATCCAGACACAATATGATCGAAGTCTCTTCGGAGTTTCTCGTAAGCTGCTCGTTCCTCGGAGGCTTCCTCTAATTCAGTCTTGAGTTGTGTAATTTCTGAAGTGAAATCTATGAGCTGTTTTTTCAAGACGTCCACTTCACGACCCTCACTTTCGCTTGCTTCGTCCATCTCCTTCTTTAAAACCGTCAAGTCTTGTTCATTCGCCTCCAGTTTCAAACGAGCTTCATTCAACTGTTCTATCAATTCTTTCTTTTCGACTAGTAGTTCATTCTTTTCTTTATTTAAATCTTCCACTTCCACTTTAGTTCTTCCATTTTCCTCCAAAATGCTATGCAACTGCTCTTCCAAACTGTGAATCATCGCATCTTTTGCTGAGCGAACTTCGCCGAGCTGACATGAAACATAAAACAGTTTTACTACTATCTAACACAAGTAAAATTAGTATAGGTTTCTTCTTCTAGTAACACTGAATCAATACAACATAAATTTTTGTAGATCTCTAAGAAGAACAGTTTAGTACTGATAGAACAATAGAACACCTCTTGTGCCGCCGTTCCTTGTATTTCATTCCTTTCCACCAACAATCTTTTCTGATCATTTTCTAGAGTTTGAATGACGACATCCTTCTGTTCAACCAATCCTCTTTCTCGTTCCAACACCACGTATTCCTCAGATAATTCTCGCCTCAGGCGCTCCACTTCTCCTTTCAAAGAAGCCAAACTCTCCGAGTTCAAGATATCATCTTTTTCTTGTACGATCTGCATGAGACCATCAAATGTCTCTTCCTTGTCAACAAGCTCTTTTTCCAAACCGAGGCGACCAACCTTAATAAGAAAGAGTTCATGGACTAATGCGCTAACCACTGTTTTCCTAACAACCTTCTACCATTGCAGTCGATTTGCGCACGCGGAAGAAGCGACTGCAAAATAAGACGGTCGTAACTCGAAGATACTAACTTGTTATACATACATAGCTAATCCATAACTTCCAGATTAAATAAAGAGGATGTGTGAATGTAAGTTTATTATACTGTAAATCAACATTATGTTTTTCTTATAGAACTCAACGTACCTCCATTGATCTTGCCATCTCATCTTTCTCCTTCAAAACTCTCTCCAGATCAGATCTTAACCCAGAACAAATGTGATCAAACTCTGCACGTATCGAGTCTCCAATGGTATCCTTCTCTTGACGGACTTGCGCAAAATCTGCGCTCACATTCTCCAAGTTGGTCTTCAACTGCGTCACCTCGGACTCTAACTCGAGATTCTTCTCATGATTTTCTTTCAGCTTTGAGTTCAGCTCACGATTCTCTGTTTCATACTTCTCCTGATATTCTCGTTTCTCGTTTTTGAGCTCAGTTAGTTTTTCTCTGAGATTACTTACTAGTACATCACGGCTATCTAGAGCAGTGCCAAACTCCGTCCTTAATGCATTACAAGTCTCCGCTTTCTCCGTTCTAACTTCCTGGATTTCTTGTTGAAGAGCACTCTTTTCTTCCTCGTGTTGTTTTAAAGATTCCTTCAGTTTTTGCTTTAGTTTCACTTTGCCTTTCTTATTCAAATCAACGTCCGCTTGCAGTCGAGTGTTTTCCATCTGTAGTGTTTCGCATTTTTCCTAGAAACAAGGAATATTAAGCACTTAAGCCTGGTTTCCTTATGGTCGTAACTGTCGTAAAGATAGAGTCATGATCTTTCTTATTAGCCGAAGTAGAACAGTTTCAAACGAGTTGTTAGCAAAGCAAGTATTAGCAAACAATATGTATGTTTCGTATATGATTTACTGCTTAGAAGATAGAATATTTTAGCTGTTCAGAGATAACGCGACTCTTCGTTTATGACGCTTGCGGGCATATGGAAACCAGGCTTTAATAAGCCGCCTCTATACTGTCAAAGTTAGTGATATTGTGAACACAAAACGAAGAAGGCAATTCAACATGAAATCACAGCCCATTATTACACGAGTCTAAAACTTTCCTATGTTTCTAGACCAACGCTTTCATTCTCGATATTATCAATTACCTTTAATTCTCCAACCAAATTTTCCAGTTGAGATTTCTCTCCTAAATGACTGTTAACCAACTCGATCTCTCGCGCATCCATTGCACTTTTCATTTCACTCAATTGTAAAGTCATCTCACTCTTGATACTGTCTTTCTCTCGTATTAATTGTGATCCAAACTCATCAATAAGTTCTTGTTTAGAGTTGACATCTTCAAGAAGAGACTCATTTTGTTGTTGCGTTTGATCTAAGTCTCGCTGTACTCTGATGTAACTTTCCTCATACACATTCCTCTCATGACGAAGATGATCCAACTCTTCCTGATTTTTTCTGGCGTTGCTTGGGAAATCGGGAAGAGCTTCGACTACTGATACCTCGGATTTCGTCTCTAGTGCACTTTCGACTGTAGAAACCTCAGATTTCTCAAATGTTTCATGCACAAGTTGGGGAATCGGTGTTTCTTCCGTCTTTGAAGCAACTGTTCTTAGTTCTTTCAATTTCTTATTCAACGCAGCAATCTCTCTGTCCTTCTCTTCAACAATCACGCTCCAATCTTGCTGTTTGATATTACTTCCCGTGTTTTTTAATGCGTCTCTTTCTTCGCTCACTGTTTGAAGTTGTTCATACAGCTTTTGTTTCTCCTTCAATACTTCATGTAATTTGTTATCCAAAGCATCGCGCCCATCTCCCAGTATCTGGATCTCATCTTTTAGATTCTGAATCTCATTCAGCAAACTTTCGTTCCTGCCAAGATCCTGGTTATCTAACTGCTCGCTCTTGACCTGAAGTTCGTGTTTGAAATTCTGTAGTTCAGTAGCCATGTTTTGCATTGCCTCCAAGCTGCTTTGCTTGCTAATTTCATCTTTCGTTGCGACTATTTCTTTCAGATCAACAATCTCCTTTTTCTTAAACTCAAGCTCCTGTCTTGCACTTTCCAATTCTTGCAAAATCTCAGAACCACTAAGTTCTTCAATGATTTCCTCTTTGCTAGCCAATGTTTCAGTCAGCCTTTCAATTTCTTTTTCCCTACCCTCGAGTTTAAGTCGCAAGTCCTCAAGATCAACCACCATTACTTCAGAGTTCTGTTTATCAGACAAACTTGCTTCTAAATCAGAGATCATTTCATCCTTATTTTTCACGACTTCTTTTAACTCCTCAACTTCGCTATTATCCTCAACTTTGTTCTTCAATTCTGATATAATCTTTTCTTTTTGTGCACAAACTTCATTGATTTGTTTAGCAAATTCTTCTTCGAGATCAGCTTTCTCCAAATCTTTCTGCATCAAAACTTCATCCAAACGTTTCTTCATTAAATCGTCAAAATCAATCTTCTTTGCTTCGAATTCCTGTTTCATCTCGAAGACTTCATTATTACGTTCATCCAGTTCTACTCTCAAGTTATCGAGCTCAGAAGAGTTCCAGTCCTTCTCAGATTCAAGAGCTTCCACTTTAGACATCAGCGTATTCCTTTCTCTGCTCAGTTCTTGGTTGTTTCTCGTCATTTCTTTAAGTTCTTTGACAGTATCTTCAAATTCAACTTCCATTGATTCTTTCTCATTTCGCAATTCTTTAATTATTTTCTCAAAGTTCTCCTCCATCCTCCGTTTTCCTGACAACACTTCAGCCATTTCATTTTCTTTCTGGGCAAGCGAGCTTTGAAGTTGTTTGTGTTGTTTGCCAATTTCAACGCTCGCTTTTTTCACGGTGGCTAGTTTTTTTCGTAGTTGAAGCCGTTCTTTTTCTAAACCTGCAATCTTTTCTTCAAAAGCTTCATTGTTCGACACTTCAGTAGAAGTTGCTTCAACATTCTGTGCCTCGCTTTGATGGATAAGCTCGACTTCAGGCAACCTTTTCTTTAATTCAAGTTCAATAATTTTCAACTTGGCTGCTTCCAACTCTCTTGACAATTCTTCAAATCTCACACTGTCCTGCATTAAAGCATCTTCAGCATTCTTCGCAGCCATATTAGACTTCAACAACTCTATCTCATTTTGCTCTTTCTCCCGAATTTCCTCAATCTCTTTGTCTTTTTCATTCAAAATTTCCATAAGATTCTCATTTCTTTTATTCAACTCAGTGACTTGATCCTGAGCTTCACTTAAGTACCCTTCCAATCTATTTTTCTCCTCCAAATGTCCTTCACAAGCTTCCTCAAGTGATAATTTCTGTTTCTTCAATGCTGCTTGCGCGTCCTTCAATAACTCTTGCAATTCTTTCTCTTTGTTCTGGGACTCGTGAACATTTGATTGGAATCTTTCAAGTTGTTCCTCTGATTCTCGTACTTTTTCTTCGAACTCACGCGCGATGTTTAGTTTCAAAGTCTCGACCTCTATTACCTTATCTTGCAATTCGGACTTCTCCCTCTTAAGACTTGCCACAGTTTCAAGAATTTCTTCCAACGCATTCGATTTCTGAGAAAGATTTTCATCGAGGTTCTTGATCTCGATATCTTTCTTTGCCAATATTTCTTCAAACTTCAGAGTTTCCTTCTTAGAGATCTGTTCTTGAGTGCTCTCCAGTTCATTTCGTAAATCATTGAGCTCAACGTCACGTGCCTGAAGCAATTCTTCGAAACGTCGTTTCTGTTCGACAATTTCTTGCATAGCCTCGACCTGGCGTTCACCCTCCTTCTCGAATTCTCCTCTCAGATTCAATAATTCCAAGCTTTGTTCCTCGTACCGTTCTCGGAAACCCTCGAGTTCCGAGATACTGCTTTTTAAATCATTCAGTTCATTCACCTTGGATGCTAAATCTGAAGAAACCAGAGCTTTCTCTTTGGACAATTCCTCAACTTGATTACGAAGAGAAACAAATTCCTTGTGATTTCCTTCAATGAGATTTTCCTTTTCTGTATTCATTTGTTCAACTTGTCCACGAAGAGAGGCCAATTCCTCTTCATTTTCCGCAAGGAGATTTTCCTTGTGTTTAATCGTTGCTTGCAGTTCCAGTACTTCCTTGGCACTCGACTCGACTTGCTTCTTCCATGACTGAAGCTGCTCAGAATGACTGACAAATTCTCCATCGATGTCCTCTCGAAGACGCTCAACCACCCCCTTGCTTTCTTCAAGATGCTTCTCAAGTGCTTCGATCTCTCCATCCTTCAATTGCAACGACTCAGACAGTTTATCACGCTCGTCAGTCAAAGCTTCCATAATTTCAAGTTGCTCCGAGGCAGAATCGAGCTGTCCTCGTAACAACGACAGCTCATCGTCTCGACTTTCAAGGGATGTTTTCAAACCAACATTCTCAGACTCCATTGAGGTTATATTCACTTGGAATCGTTCCACTTCCGAGTTCAATAATTCTAGGATGCTCTCTTTAGAACTTAGCGAGTTTTCCAAAACTTCTTTTTCTTCCGATAATTTTCTGAACTGAGACAACTTTTCCTCGAAATCTTTGCATGATTTTGCTAGTTCGTTCTTCTCTGATTCTAGCTTCTGTTTTTTATCGTTGAGTTCCTTCAATTGATCTTTCTGCGCTGTAAATTTCTTCTTCATAGCTGCGAACTTCTTGGCGACTATTTGAAGTTGTTCAGTTTGTTTTTGAAGCGCGATTTCTTTGCCATCAAGCTGCGATTGTAAATCATCATCTTCTGCAGAATTCAAAGGTGCTAGTTGCTCAACTTGGGAAACATCAGCTTTAGTGATGGCTTCTTCAAAGACGCGAGCACTTGCTTGCTCTCTTAGCTGAGAGATCTCGTTTTCTTTATCACGCAGCACCTCCAACAATTTCTCTTCCTTGGCTTGTTTCTTTCTAAATTCCTCCTCAAGTCCTTTGTAACTTCCATGCAAAGTCGTTAGTTTTTCTTCAAGGCTTGATTTTATCTCTTGCAATTCGTCTTCGCTCTTCGATAAATGGCTTTTCAAAGACTCGACCTCAGCTACTTTTTCAGATAAACTAAATCTACAGGAAAACCAAAATACATTGAACATCTTTAAGGAAACCTAAAATAATGGTCAGTGAAACACGACAAGCTCAGCAAAATCACCACAAGTCACATCACAATATATATGTACAAATATTTCAACATTACGAACCTGCTATCAGCTAGTTCTTGTTTCAACACGTTGATCTGATTCACAACAAACTCGTTGTTTCTGTCAAGCTCGACTTGAAATTCTTCTTTTATAGTGGAGATTTCGTTGTCTTTGGCTTCAAGCATTTTGTCACGATCCAATTGCGATTGCTTCAATGAGAGAATTTCTTCATTCTTTGCTTGGATAACTTTATCATGCTCCTTCTCAGCTTCAATAATTCTTTGAGTTAAATTTCGAATTTCTTCATCAACGTTTTGTCCTTCGCTTCGTCGTAAATTCTCAATCTCAGCGACACGATCCAACAATCGAGAGATATCTTCATCTTTCTTTTCCAGTTCAGCTTGTTTCTCATCACGGAAACTTGTGAATTTCTTCTTCAATTTCGCCAGTAGTTTTTTAGAGTTCGTTAGTTCATCTTCTAAATTCTCTTTCGCTTTGATACTGTCTCTTAACTCTACCAATTCGTCGTTTTTCTCTGCGATATTAGCTTGTAATTCAGATACTTCAGACTGCTTCTTACTTACACTCTCTTGCAAATCAGCCAGTGTTAAATCTTTTCCTTCAATACTTTTTTGTAATTCGAAGATTTCAGATTCGTTTTCTAGCATTTTAGTTTGCAAGTCAGCAATGTCAGTGTCCTTGCGTTGTATGTTCTCTTGTAAACTTGAGATATGAGATTGTTTTTCTTGAATAGCACTTCCGAGGTCAGATATTACAGAATCTTGCGCCTCTGTTCTCTCTTGTAATAAACAGAGCTCCGCATGTTTGGCTTGTACATTATCTTGTAATGTCACAATCATCTCATTAGCTTTGGCTTCAATTCTTTCCCTTTCTAAAGCTAAACCATCATTCTCTTTCTGTAAATCTTCCAGGGCAAGTTTTAAACTCTCGCTGCTACTCAGAGCGTCAGAGAGTCTTGTTTCCATAGCGACTAGTTGTTGTTTATTACCGCTCATTTGCTCTTCAAAATCTTTCAAAGACCTGCGCAGTAATTCGCTGTCCTCAGTCTCACGTTGAAGCTCATCTTGGTAAAACTTCACTTGTTCTTGAAGTTGTTGTTCGCTTGCTTGCCGTTCATGCAGCACAGTTCTGAAAGAAATATACAAGGAGTTCATGTCAACTACAAGGGAGACATATGCAAACAAGACAGAAATCAAAACAAAAGTTATATACCTGAGTGTATTAAATTCTATCATGAGAGCCTCCATCTTGTTTTGATCATCGACATTGTCATCCACGTGATCTTCATGTTGCCCACCATCACGTGATTTCTCCAATTCTTCCTCAAGTTGCTCGACATGCGCACGAAGAGCATTTCTCTCTTTGGCAGCAATATCAAGTTTTCTTTCCAAGCCAGCTTTCTCTTCTTCCAGAAGGCGGACGACTTCACCAAATGATTCGGAAGTGGCGGTCACAGCTTGTGTTGCTGTCGGCTCGCCTGTTGAGGAGGGACTCTCAAACATCATTGAAACATCTTGAACTTCTAGAAAAACATCACGTTTTTTTGTAATCTCGAGCAAATCCTGGAACAGATGTGGAAGACTAATGCATGCTTTTGTTATACAGGAGTAATTGCTAAGTGCGCTCAGCGAGGTCCAATTTGAATTCCCAACACCAAGTAGATGAAATGCTTGACATCTAGCGCTGAGAGGTGGAGTATGACTGAAGCCAAATCTCGCTGGAGCTATTTCAGTTTTCTGCGCTGGTACACTATTACTCTAGCAAACGTATATTGAGAAGACTTACCCTCCCCAGGCTCCTCTAATGACTTGCCATCCTCGCGGTCCTCTTCGCTTAAGCCTCGTTTATCAGTGGAGAAAATAAACTCCTCAAGAGCTTGTTTTAATTCAGCGCATCTCACTTCCGTAGCATTCTTCTCATCTTGTAATCTCTCTAGTCTTTGCTTTAGCTCTAGATTTCTGTTCATCTCTTGTGTAAGTTGTTGTTTTACTTCGTTGAAGTTTTCTTCAACTTCTGCTACCTTTCTGTGGACTGAGAATGTGTTACGTTGATCTTCACCGTAACTGGACGGCTCAGGCAAAACCTCGTCAGCTGACTGTAGAGCATCGATTGTTTCTGGCTCGATCAAATCTTCAGGAACTGAAGCTAATTCACGAGATGACTCCACTTGAATTGCTTCTTCAACTACTCTGTTTGGTCTGGCGTTCTTTCTCTGAAATATAACAGAGTAAAGAAGATTCAGACATCACAAAATTGTTCTTGTAAATTGAGACGACATCTCAACTAGTTTCGCGAGATGAAGGTTTTACAATGGAAACGCTGATATTTCGTTTACCTTCAAAGATTTTACTATAATTCAACCTCATAACCCTAATTTGTAGTTTCAACAAGAAAGAATCCTAGTGACAACTTACAAATGTATATCGTAACACTTTTAGCGCAGAGAAAATGTTTCGGGTTTGTGTAAAGGTCTATTGACCTTTTGAAACCTACTTTAGGGGGTTCGGTGGCACAGTCTCTATAGGACAAGCGCCTTTCACCAATGAGATTGTTGATCGACTTTTAGCGTGGACTTAACTTCCTCATGCGAAAAGAGTCCGTCAACTATACTCTGACGAAGGTCGTAGGTTTTCACCGGGCACTTCGGTTCCTCCTAAACAGATTCGGAGAGTGGGTAATATATATACATATACATACTGCATACATTAGAAAAGCATTGTAAATAGTTACGAAATTCAGCTCATGCCTCCAAGTAACTATATAAGTAAACTACCTAACTATCTAACTACCTATTTGTTTGTTGGCGCTAGATCTCACCTGCCCCATGTCTTTAGATGACTCTAGGTCTTCTTGCAAACAACTCATTTTCTTCTGCAAATCTTTATTCTCTGATTGAAGCTGTTTCATGGCTTCACCCAAACTTAAATACTGTTTGTCTTTCTCTTTTAAAGATGTAATGTATTCTTCTCTTTTCTTTTCTAGATATTTTGAAACTTTGCTAAGCTTAAACTCTGTCTTTTCCTTATCTTTTTGAGTACTATTTAGTTCATCTTTTAATCTCTCTATTTCAGAGTTGTTTAACTGAAAAGTGTTCCTACATTCTTCCAAATCTTGACTGATATTGGCGAGTTTAGATTCCAGATCTTCCTTATCTTTTTCAGTAACCATCAGTTCATCTTTCAATCTTCGTTTGTCAATTCCATATTCTTCCAACTCTTGATTCTTACTTTTAAATTCCTCTCTCATCCTATCATATTCATCAGATTTATTCTCCAATTGTTCCTGAGTCAGCTTTAGCTGTTCTTGGAAAGACTTAACTACAGTTTCATATTCCTCATCTTTTCTCTTCGATTCTTGATCCTTAATTTTAGCTTCCTCAGTCACTCTGTCACATTCAATAGACTTGGCTTCTAATTGTCTTGAAACCACTTCTAATTGTTCTTGAAGAGACTTTATCTCATTTTCGTAGTCTTCCAACTTTCCCTTTGATTCTTGAGTCTTTACTTCAAATTCCTCAGTCACACTATCATATTCCTTTGACTTTTTCTCCAAATGTCGAGAAACCACTTCTAATTGTTCTTGAAGAGACTTTATCTCATTTTCGTATTCTTCCAACTTTCCCTTTGATTCTTCAGTCTTTACTTCAAATTCCTCAGTCACACTATCATATTCCTTTGACTTTTTCTCCAAATGTCCAGAAACCACTTCTAATTGTTCTTGAAGAGACTTTATCTCATTTTCGTATTCTTCCAATTTTCCCTTTGATTCTTGAGTCTTTACTTCAAATTCCTCAGTCACACTATCATATTCCTTTGACTTTGTCTCCAATTG
>JAODVM010246392.1:0-12763 GCA_025400095.1 Phenganax marumi | reverse complement strand
AATTTTTTTATGTCAGCTTGGCTAAAATCAGCAGATATTGTCCTATTTGGGTCAATAACATCATAAACTGTGGGCCCGGGGTTTTCCTCTACATCATTTGCCAATCTTAACAACAAAGGTACAAACACAATGCAAGTTATTTGATTATATATTGTTAACTGGCTCCAAATTTTATGTTTTACCAGGTTTTTTCTCAAGAAGAAAATGCTCATTCCTACAAACATCAATCGTGATAATTACCAACAGTTCTGGCACAAACTATGCCTGTTTTGGCACAAATTATGCCTTGTTTTTGGCACTTAATATGCCTTCTTTTATTGATATGTATGGCAAAAACTATGCCTGTTTATTGAATGGCACAAATTATGCTTGTTTTGTCAGTCACAGACAAAGTACGCCTGGCACAGCAACAGATTTTGTAGAAACCTGTTCACAATATTCGTACCTGGTTAAAACGAATATAGATACAGTAGTTGGCCAGTTACAGGAATAGACAAAATAACGTAGTCGTACTTTACTTTTACATGTGCTTTTTCCACGGATTATACAGTTTGAATGAAAACCAATAATCGGAATTCCTTTTCATATTTCCTTATATTTTCCTAAAGTTCTTCTAATCTAGCATGTTTCGAAAGATTATCAAAATACTAAATTCACACACATGAGTTATGAAACTTAGTTTCGAGTTTCCGAAACTAAAAATGTGATCAAAAAGCTTGGAGTGAACTATTTTTTGTTATCGTATGCGGCTGTCATACTGAAAAAACTAAAACTGAGTCAGATATATCCGGACCATTAGTTCAATGATCCGGACTGAATTTTTACAGATTTCCTGATATTTTCTTCTCCTGAGAATTTCCTTTTTAGCCAAGAATTTCCTGATGAGGAATGGCAGCCTGATGGTCTACTGCCACTGTCTACTGCCCGCTGCACAGGCTGCGAGCATGGTCTGTGACTGCACTTGGATCAGTGACAGTATAGGGGGAACGACACTGAAAGTTTTTCAACTGAATATAATACTTACGTATCAAAGTATAATTTTACTCTAATTTCCTCTAAACAATTGCTTACGTGCGCAGGGAAGTTTCGCCGTCTTGAAAGTGTGTGGTTGCAGCTTAATATGACCGAAAAGTGCATAGGGGTTGTATCCCCCCCACCCCCAACTTCAAACTTTTCAATATGGGGAGCATCCCCCACCACGTTCAACTAAAACGCTTAATCAATTATACACTTACAACAGCCGCTCCCTAATGCACAGCTCACACTAATGCACAGAAAAGTAGAAAGTGCTCCACTACCTATATCCAGGAAATCCTTCAACAATATTTAAAAAGACATTACTGTAGTCAAACTTTACTTTACTTTTTGCTTCTACCTTTTAAATGTACAACAGTTTGTTGCTCCAGAACTAACAAATATGAACCCAATTTCTTTACGTGCAAGAAATGTATGTCCCATTGGCTATGAATAATATGTAGTCACTAGTGTCTGTTTGATGCAGAACTAAACGCAAACATTAATAAGAACTCAAACAATCAGAATATCACCAACAGTCTCCCATAACTACATTACAGTCTTCAGTCTTCAGAAGTTTTTCTTAGTCACTCAATATTTGTTACTCTGTATGACAGAGAATCAAAAGTGACTGAGATGTGCTTCTCAACTTGCAAAATTTCAAGAACAATCTCATCTTCAGATATGGCATTTAAATCCACATTAATCTCCAGTGCTTCCATAAGCTGTTTCACATCATTCTGATAGAATGAGAGACTATGCTTTTGCTCCGGTTGGTTCACATTTTGAACCAATACTTTCAAGTACCACTGAGCAGGACATGAATCGAGAACTTGACTCATTTTGCATGTCTTGCTGCTACACTCACCAACAATACCATTGTGAAGTGGGTTCACAGTCTTACCACAGCTCACACATGAAATATTTCTTGAAATCTGTCGAATGCCCAAAATTTTGACAGCCCATGTTGTTGTGGTGATCACTGACAGACTTTCATCAATATCCACCAAAGGGTACTGAAATGGTTCGGTTTCGGTAAAGGTAAACTTTTCAGATTTTGCTGTGTTCAAGTATCTATCAGTTTTAGTGGCCTTCACTCAAACATTTTTTAGCAAATAGATTTTGTTCAGTTTCAAACAATTAACATGTTCTTCCCATAATATCAGCTTTGTCGAAAAAATCGTATCTCTTACAATAGCTTCTTGCTTTTTCAATTTCCCGTGGTGAAGGATGTTTACATGCTTAATGCCAGAGAGCTGAGCAACTTCACCTTTAAGTGAAACCACTTGTTCACCAGCTACATTTTGTAGGGACGATATGTTAGGTACAAGTCCTTCACTATTGCATATTTCAGCTCGGTCAAAATCTATTTCGCCCTCTTGAAGTGGTTTAATCTTTGTAAACCTGTTGACCAAAATATCTTTTTCAGGCTTCTGGAAATTTTCAATCTTTACTGGTGACTTGACTTTTTCTAGCATTTTCAATTCACTCTGTTTTTCGGGTGCAAAACAAACAGCTCTGATTGACTCATCTTTCGTCTGCAAGGTCATGATGAAATAACGTCTTTCACTTTTCTCAGCTTTTTTTACAGGTGAAACTGCATGAATATAACAAGTCAATTCACATGATTCAATTTCATCAGTAGAACTACATTCAGAAGAACTTATTAAAATGAACAACATAAGCTAATTTTTTGAGTCAATTATCCTCCAAACATTACGACTTTGCTCATTATACTGATGGAACAAATAAAATTTTGACAAACTGTATGCAAAAATATCTTCCTATAATATATGCTCTTGCATTTGTAAGTCCTGCAACATGCTTACAAAACTTATAGTTGTACTGTTACAGTTGTACTATTAGCTTTTCTCAAACTTGTAAGAAGGTAGAAGTTTACACCACCCACACAAACCACACTGTCCATAATTGACATCTATTTCAGGTGATGGATTTGAAAATCAACCCACAGGAAAAAAACTGTGTAATACAGTATGTACCATGATGAAATTATATAGACGAACATGTGACATGCTATCATTATATAGTGCATTACCACTGAGCTATACAGAACTCACCAGCCATTTTGTTCCTTTGAAAATCTACACAGTAGAACATACAAATTGTAAATACTAAATAGCAAAATAATAGTATTACAGGATATATAGTACTAGGTCTTGCAACAAAACTATTAAATCGTACTTTTGCTTTCAGTCCATTATAAGAACTAAACCCAGTTCGTTTGAAAATTTCTTGCGCAGGCCATCTAATGTCAACATGCCAATGCATGATTCTGGCTTGAATATGCTACGCCAAAAAATTTACTCATGATTACTTACCTTATGTTTAGAAATTGGAACTGCGAGTGCGAGCACATGCTCCGAGAAAGCTGACACAAACAACTAAACTCTATCGTCCAGAATGTGATTTCCCGGTCTCCGGTCTGTATTCCGATCACATTCCGATCGGACAAAACTCCTGCTAATGTATATATGTTACTGATGAAAATAACTTGATTGCTTCTGACGTCAAAAAAACACCTACGTCATCCATCAAACATCCTGAATATCGAGATTCAAAACAGCTTCATGTAACTCATGAAAAAGGTCTGGCCACCAGTGATGGAAGATTAGTGAGCTGCCTCGCGGCAGCAATAAAACTTTTTTGTACTCAAAACCTTTCGTTGCTCTAAGCTTTAAACTGCAATCAGTGCAATGGGGAGAGTTGGATGGTCTATATATCAGAACATCACACAATCTCACTTCAAAACTGTTTATTGTCTGTTGAAAAAAAACTAAGTAGGTCTGACTAAAGTGCTTAAAAATGCCTTAGTCATGTTTTCACTGTTCTTTTGTTGTGTTGTTTGAATACTTTAACCAAACATTTCTTTTACTTATGGTGAAAACTGTGTAATTTATTAGAAGGGCAAAGAGTATGTCCCATTGCTAAAGATATTTCCTGATTGTATGTCACTGTTTGAAAAGTTGAAAGTCCATAGTTTAGTAATTTATTTATTTTGCTATTCACAGACAGACTTGTCGAATTTCCATGTGCATTTCCGAACAATTTTGATTCAACATACAATCGAATGTGTAATTATTGTTAAGTGTATGTTTGAGACAAAAAAGTGATATTTTTAATTGCATGGACAGCAAGCAGTAACTTTTCAATTAAATTATTAGTTATAAACAATTACAACTGCTCGATGAATATACTTTTTGTGCCCATCGAGTCGATCAAAAATCCCAATCAAACTTTTATACTAGTATATTGTTTGATTTGGACTTTTCCTCATCTAGAAATCCACCAATTTGCTTAATAGACATGACTCCTTGGCTTTGATAAGAGTAGGGTTGTTTACCAAATGGATATTTATTGACTTTCACATTCATGTTATCATGAAGAATGTAATCAATAGCTTTCATGTCACTGGGATGCACATGCAGGCATCCATTACTGCAAAAGATAATCCATTAAGATACAAATGCATACTTTTAAAGAGAACTATCTACAGTGTTAAGCAGAGTGAATAGAGTAATTGTAATGACGATTAATCAATGAGTTAAGAGACTTTGGTATGTTTGTAATTTAGTTAGCTCTGCATTAGTCTATTAAGATGGACTGCCCATACTCTGCGTATGCCCTATGTATCGTGAAACTGTGTTAGAATTGCGTTGTTAAAGTGTATTGTAAATTGTCAATTTATAGTTTATGTGTTTAAGGTTAGGTTGAAAAACAATATTTGTAAAGCATGAGGGGAAATAAGCGTAGAAGCACGATTTAGCATAAAGCGCGTGAATAAGCAACCGCATGACCCACACACTGACGCAAACGGAAAGAGAAAGGGACGCGTTGTTGTGGGAAAAGAACTCTAGAATGGACGAATGCATCCTAAATCATGCATAAATTGCGTTAGGGAAATACATCACTGATAAAGCTTAACATCCTGTACTGTTAGTATAAATATAAGTAGAAATTGTAAGTTAGTTAATTGGTTACTGTCATTTGTACATGTGAATTGTCGCTGTGTTGTTGGGAGAGAACGAGTGTTTAAGTTGTCCTTCTTAAGCGTGCTGTCTTAAGAAATTTGTGTTAGGACTTATATCGACGTGCACTAAAAAGTGTAAATATTTGTATATAAGAAATAAAGAGTTCAAAAATACAGTCCCAAGTTGTGAAGTTACTTGAATCTGGTTCCAGCAATAGCGTGACTTGCATCGCAACGAAGTTACGCGACATTTATAAAAGAATTTAGAAAACACTGAGCTGAAATAACTTCATTATTTGATGTTAAATATAGCCATCATCGGAGCCTGAGACAGAGTGTTTTGTTATAAGCTCAGACTCTGAACCATCTCCCAAGAAGGTATGTATATTTTTTTTATATGGCTCAGTAGTACACTGATGTTGTGTTATTTTCGAGTTGCTACCAAAATACGGTATAAATTTTTGGTATAAATTTGTTGCTACACCTTTGTTACTCATTACATGCATGGTTACATGCATGGTTACATGCATGGTAACATGAACGTACTTAATGAGATCCATTCATACCCCCTCTTAGGATAAAATAGATTTGGAGCCCTCCTGGATGAAATTTTTAAGGTTGTCCAATAGAATGCCAAAGTACTTTTTTTAGGATATTTGTTTCCCCCCACCCCCCACCCCTTCCTAGGGTATCAATCAAACTGAATACGAAAATTTTGTCATTCTGATGGAAGATCACATTGCCAAAACCTTAGGAAATATGAGTTTGAAGCACTCGTCCTACCCCATAGGACCCCACCTCTTAACATGGGGGTTTCCTATATTTAAAATTCTATATTTCCCACACTCCTTCCCCACATTTTTGCTTCCTTTTTATAGATTAAACATGAAAAATATACTGAAGCTATTGAATCAAATACGAAAAGGTTTGTATGGTACATGCAGTTTATCCTGTAAACCCATCACTGCTTACATTTAGGCAGACAAGGCTACACATTGCAGGTTCAAACCTATACAGCATAATCACCTTAACTGGCTTTATAAACATACATAAATATATAGCTAGCTGGCTATATAGCTGGCTACATAAATATATGTAATATTTATATTTCATATATATTAATATATATTATGTATTTTTTTATTTAGTCTTCGTCTTAGTATAATTATATTAGTATTGTGTGTAGTATCGTGTGATTCAAAAGTAGACAGTTGTAAGTTACCTCAAGAAGTGAGAATTGCAATTGTATATATAAAAGAGAGGAAGAATTTGTATTAATAAAGTTTTCATTATTAATATTCTTGTTACTATTATTCTTTTTATTATTATTATTATTACACTAATGTGCATCTCGTAATTTTTGGCCACAATATACAAATGGTCTGAATAGCTATTAGTATTTTGGAACTTTCAACTAGTATTTTCAAATTATCCCCATTAATTCAAGGAAAATAAAGTAAGAGAAGCATAAATGTATTTTTTAGTATTATGCAATGAATATTAATATAGAGTGTATTGTGTACTTATCCCAGAAGACAAAGGACGACAGTATATAAGGGTGTGTAGTATGGCAGTTTTCCATTCAAGGCATTCCCTAAGACAAATCAATGCTATTTCATTTTTGCTTTCTAACATGGCTACGATGTCGAACACTGAAAGAGAACTACTAAGAGTGACTGTGCAACTGTTACTGACAATGCAATTGTTACTTGGAACATTCTGAAAAAATATAAATGATAGACTTATTCAGTAAGTGACATATGTTGGATAAAAATTGTGGAAACTAAAAGGCTGACTTAAACAGATATGACAATATAACGCAACACCAAGAAAAAGATATTAATGTTATTCAAGCAAGGTGAGACAATACCCTGAAAATTATCTATAGTATCATTAGACAGAAGGATTGAACTAAATATAACATAGCATACTGTACTGCTGTACAGATATTGCAAAGTTTTCCCATGTACACAGATTAAAAGTGATAACTTTGTCTACATAGTGGCATGGTTTCAACTTTTCAGGACAAATTGTAAATATCCATGGATTAGAGAGTTTTTCAAAAATGATCAAAATTGCTAAAGTTTGAAAGATAATTTCAATACTGAACAATAAAACATGCTATTATATCTTATTTATTTATATACCAATCAGCTTAAGAAAGTTTACTACATTCAACGTCACAGATGTCAGATTGTAGAGAGTGAACTGGATTGAAAACTGTCTTTGTGTGAGTTTTTTGACAAACATCATCCATGCTAACAGAGTCTCGCTGCTATTCAGTCACTGAATAAATTTTAGAAACGTAAGATTGTTTCAAGTATAGTCAATGCTCCTAGCCAATCAGAACAAGGGAATTTTTTTTGTATATTATGATACCATTAATGTGCTGCCAAATTAGCTAAATTTACTGTGATATTTTATTGTATTCTATATTTGAAATCAGCAGCCGAAGTACTCCTATGTAATACTCATCATCACTATCTTTTTCAACATCGCTTATATCATCTTTGCCTGCTCTGTCTTCTTCATCTTCCATTTTCACATGGTAATATTGTGATTGGAATAGTCTATTTTTGTGGTCACTCAACCATTGGCTCAACAGTGAAATGTTCAATTTTTCAAGGGGTGAATGATTTGATCTCCCTTCCAGGTTGAAAGGTGAAAGGCTTAGTTTGTGAATGATTTTTATCACTTCCAATTCATCGTCCCATTTGTTTGCATGTGTATGAGGGTTCTCATATAAGGAAATATAAGTTATAAGGGTTCTCATATAAGAAAAACAAGGCCCTTTTCTATCTACTGTGTTGAAATCAATTTATATTGTTTTTACTTTAATAAAACATGAGTACAAATCAAGCTAACAAGGAATTGGGTGTTAATCAATTTATATTGTTTTTCCTTTAATAAAAAGACGACACAACATGAACAGAAATGAAAGTGAATCAACTTATATTAATTTTTCATATAATAAAGGGACTATGAAAATGAACACAGAAAAATATAGGTAATATTTGTAAAGAGTTGAATAAGAAACATAAAGAAACCAGGCCAGAAAACCAAAAAAATAAATTAAAAGTTTTAGATAAGAAACAGTTTAATTTTGAACGATTGGAGCAAAGTGATAATTTAGCAAAATCAATAAATTGTGGATTAACATATTTAGTTGATAGAGCTAAAACTTTAGGGTATAAGATTGAGTTTGATATTAAAAAATTTATAAATCTTAAAGGTACATGTAGGGACATAAGGCATAACAAGTTGGTGAAAAAATTAAAACAATCTGGATATTTTAACAGTGATGATTTTATTATTTCAAAATATAATTTAAAAGATAAAGACTTTATTATGAAGATATGTTGGTGTAATGATTGTAATGCCACAAATGCATTTAAGGATTTAAAACACAATGTGTGTTGTTTAGATTGTTATAAGGTTTATTATAAGATGCAAGAGATAAATGTGTTTTCGACAGATGCTTTAAAATCTATAAACTTAAAATTAAAGTTAATGGGTGATATGAGAAAATTTGGGGATTAAGAATGGGCTGATACCAATACCAAGTATCGATACTGTCAATACTCAAGATTTGAAGACAAGTATCGATATTTACACCAAGTATCGTTAGTTTCGATACTGAGCCTGCGCTTATTGTAGTCAGCGTGCATATGGAAAGAAAAACACGTGTACTCAGCTGCTTACTTGTTATTGTAAATGCAGTACTTTCAATTTCTAAAATCCTCAAAAATGTGAATCCTATTCAGTGTAAACATCATGGATCAAGGTAAAATCATCGATTGTCTTCCAACAAAATTTTTCCACATTGTCCACGGTCTTTTTTGCAACTACATATTTTTTTTTGTTTAAACCGGCAGGCAGCAACAACTCGAATACAAATCGTGAAACCATTGTTGTGCCTGTTGCCAGCAACAAACGTCTAAAAAGTGCAGTGTGGGCTTTCTTCAATAAAGCTGAAAATGAAGAGGATAAAGCACAATGTGATATTTGCTCTGAATATTTCAAACACTCGAGCAACACCACCAATCTTTTTAAGGTATTATTTTGATGCCGCATTGACGGCTAGGTTTTTAACGAATCTGCTTTAAGTCGAGCCTTAAGCCTTGTAGGGATTTACCGTCCTCGATATTCTCTGTTTTTGTTTGGTTTTCCTTACTTTCACTGACTGGTTACTTGTTTTTCATTAAAAGTGAACCGATCAAAGAAACATACAAATAAAATTCACTACATCGGAAAAGCGCCCTTACAAGCCAATGAATTAAATACTTTTTTTGATATCATTTAAGAGTAAAGCATGCAAAAGAGTATGAATAGCCGAAACTCAGAGAAAAAAGAGATGAGGAAAAAGTAAGAAGAAGCTTAAAGGGACCAATATGAAGCAGAAAACGCTGTTCAAACAGTACATTCCGCAAAATATGCATCTACATCTGCAAAACGAAAAAATATTGATGCTGCTGTATTTAATATGATTGTGAAAGATTTGCAACCAGTTTCAGTGGTAGAAGACGAGGGGTTTCAGTTACTACTACACACTCTGGACTCAAGATATCAACTTCCCTCCAGGAGAACAATCATACAAATGTTACCAGAAAAATATTCTGAAAAATGTGAAGCAGTGAAGGAAGAGCTCTCTCGACATGCCCATGTGGCTCTCACATGTGATCTTTGGACTTCTAGAGCAACTGAGAGTTACTTAACCATCACCTGCCATTTCCTGACTTCATCCTGGGAGCTCAAGTCTTTAGTTTTGGACACATTTCAATCAGGATTACTGGTTGGAACCATATTCCACGTTTTGCTCACACTCTCAACCTTGTTGTTTCAGATGCACTTAAGGAAGATATAGCTGCGAGTGCATTAAAGAAGAAGTGCAAGCAAGCATATTTTCATCAGAGCATCAAGGCAACTGAAAAGCTGAGGGAAATCCAGCGTCAGCAAAACCTTCCAGAGCACAAACTTATTCAAAAAGTCGATACAAGATGGAACTCGACATTTTATATGTTTGAGTGAATTGCTGAGCAAAACCAGGCAATAATGACGGCTCTTTGCTTCAGTGGCCGCAATAATCTTTGTCTCACGGTTAACGATATGCGGTTACTTGAAGCAGCCATTTCAGTTTTACAGCTGTTTTAAGCAACCACACTGGAAATCTCTTCTGATACATATGTATCCATCTCTAAAGCGATACCACTCGCACAATCGCTCCAACACTTGGCTGCTGAGAGCTCATCTGCAAACGAAGAATCTTCGTTGTCATCTTTGCTGAGTGCTCAAATGACGAGCATAGAAAATGCCCATCTCTTGTCTCTTTCCACTTTGTTAGACCCTCGCCTTGAAAAGTTGGCCTTTTCAAATCGTGACACAGCACGCCAGGGAGAGCAGTTATCTTCCAAGAGGTCAAAAATTCTGTTTCAGTAGAGTCAACTAGAGAGGATAACGATGTCGATGAACAAATTTCTGAGGAGGCAAAAGCATCTGGTTTGTGGGATCTTTTTGATCAAAGAGTTGCTGATACACAGTCAACAAGAAGTGCTAACCGCAGATCATCTATAGAAATCCAATCTTATTTTGCAGAAGATCCTTTGCCCAGGCATGAAGATCCACTAGTCTGGTGGAATGGAAATGGAAAGTGCTTTGGTCTTTTGGCCCCCCTAGCAAAAAAGTATTTGTGTATTCCAGGCACTTTGGTGCCATCCGAGAGACTTTTCTAAAGCAGGGGAGCTCATTTCAATTAGGCATAACCATCTTAAGCCTAAAAACGTGGACATGATAATTTTCTTGAACAAAAATTTGTAATAACACGGAAAAGAAGTTGAATGCAGATGTTGTAACTGTAAACCTTCGTGTTGGCAATTAAGCATAATGAATCTATATTCCTCATTCACCTTATTGAACTTGGTAGCGTTAACAACTTTTGTGTTTAATCACCAGTATCATAAGTTATAACATGTGCTTTTTGTAAGCACGTCATTGTGTTCCTTTGTGTTTGGAGCAAATCACAAGTTTTAATTAACGCCCGTTATGGGACAGTATTGTTAGCGTCATACTATTCCACAAAATTTTGCTGTACTGTTCAAATTTAGTGGTATCGGTATCGGTATCGAAACTTGGTATCGATACCACTAGAAATCCTTGGTATCAAAGTGGTATCGTATCGACTTGAAAAAGCTGTTATCGCCCATCACCACTGGGTATAAGCATGGAGAAAATAAGTTTTTAGAGGAATATGATTATGGTCCAATGGTTGGTCAAAAATAAAGACCTAGCTGTGTTGGGTAGGTTTGATACTGATTGTAAATTACAATTTATAGAATCTATTAGAGATTATAAAATTGAGCTTATAACAAAACATGATTTTCTATTTAGTATTGCTGGAGGTATATATAACTATATATTAACACAAGAGTTTGGTTATTATGATTTTAATTTTAGTTTTAATGTTTGTCATTGTGGATCTTTTGAGTTTGAAATATACAATGGTGATCGTGTTTGTCCTAAATGTTTTAAGTTATTAGTTCTAATATTCATTTTAATGATGATGTAATTAGTTTTAGAAAGATTACTAAACATCATATTAGGAGTAACACATATAATTACAAATCAAGAGACGATAAGAAGAGGAAAATGCAAAGTAAACAAACTAAATTAGATAATATTAATAGACGCTTACTGGGTTTAACTGAGTGTTTTAAAAATAAAAAAGCTAAAGAAGATAAAAAGAAACAAATAGAAGAAAGAAAACGAATAGAAACGAATAGAAGAAAGAAAACAAATAGAAAAAACAAAGAGCTGAAGAAGGAAGAATATTAATAGAGAAAAAGAGACAAGAAATCAAAGAAAGACGACAACAATAAAAATTAAACATATAATAAATGGACCAACAAACACAACCTAATGTACGAGAAGAACTTTTAAAACTCGCAGACGCAAAAGAAATTAAACATTCAGTGATTTATATTTAAAAAAAACTTCAGAGAAAACTCTGGAAAAAATATACAAAGACTATCAGCGCACACAACTAAATGAAATGAATGAGATGTTAACTGACACAGTCATTGGAAAATTCTCAGAACTTATGAACTATTTGGAGATGGTTGAAGATTCTACAGAAATGGGTAAAGAACTTGCAGATAATAAACTAATTAGACAAGATGTAAAATTAATCGTAAAATACATCACTCCTTGGATTCCTCTAGTTGGTATTTTAACAGATGGGAAAATTGTAGGAAAACATGTAGTAAGTAAAAAAATAAATACATTAAATAAAAGAACATGTCAACCAACAACACAAGAATCACAAACAAATCACCAAGAGTCAAAGGAAATGGAGACTCAAGTATTTTATCAGAAATGTCAAGCAAATCAAAAAAATTTCAGCTGCCAAATCTTTAGGCTGCAACCAACCCACTCAACATGATTATTGTTGGAAGCACCTGTTGTGGTAAAACTCATTATTTACTTAAACTTCTCACACAAGGTTACATGGGTTATTTTGATTATATTTTTTTGATAGTTCCAACTTATGAGTGGAACAAAACTTATCAAAATTGGCAATATGGTAAAGACGATAATTTTATCATTGTTAGATGTAATCAAGAAGGTGTTGAATAATTTTTATTTATTTATTTATTTATTTATTTAACTTTGCCAATATTCACGCTTATTTAGACTCACAAAGACATACAATTCATATAAAACATAGTTACTAAAATGGCGGGGAACACGCTACAGCTTTCGCCAATT
>JAODVM010246281.1:0-12763 GCA_025400095.1 Phenganax marumi | reverse complement strand
CCATATTAGCTTCTAATGTTTTCATGGCAGAAGGCTTTCTTTCAACATGGCCGCCAACATGCGCAGAGCAACATGCGCGAGCACAAAAACTTCAAAGGTTCCGACGCGAGTGAACTCTCTGTTTAGTTACCTACTCTGTGCTTTAACGAGGCAGCTCATGCAGATATGCAGGCGAAAAAAAATACGGTACATACATTCTGAGTCCACTATACATTGCCACTGTTCAAGAGAGATAATTTTTTGTACACAAACGATTGAGATTTACTAGCTAATCTGGTATTATGAGTTTCATCAGAAAGAACCTGACTAAACATTTCGACACAGTTTAGTGATTCGGTTGCAGTTGTTTTAATCTGTAATCACAAGTTCCAAAGTGTGTTATTTGCCGTTCATTAATCGCGTTCTCCAGATGGCTGGATGCACGTGATATCAATCAGTGTCGCTAACTCATGTACACTTCTGCTGGTACGCAGAGAAATTAGTTTAATTACAAAACATAGTAACGTAGTAACGACGTTACCTGTCGTCAAAAAGTTATTTTCCGCGTTTATTTTCGAGTTCTTTCATTTTTTATTCTCAGATATTCATTGAGTATTTGCAAATAAGAAAGGCGGTCTACTGTAATATTGTGACGTCACTTGTGATAGACTGATAATGCGTGGCAGGGGCTGAAAAAACCGAACAG
This sequence comes from Phenganax marumi, assembly GCA_025400095.1. Taxonomy (NCBI): domain Eukaryota; kingdom Metazoa; phylum Cnidaria; class Anthozoa; order Malacalcyonacea; family Clavulariidae; genus Phenganax; species Phenganax marumi. The sequence goes on along the minus strand of JAODVM010246281.1, from coordinate 12,078 downwards.
AAATTTGAATGGAACCGGCAATCACACGATTCAAGAAGCATATCATATTGTTGCACCGTGCGTCTCCACGATTTCGCGCAACCAGCGTTGATCTGTGGCGAAATGCATTGTCATACTACACCATTTGCCATACTCATACTGCTGCACTACTCCAAAAGTTGAATTTATCTCATTAACCAAAGCCTTAAAGGATAGACAATGATAATAAAACGTTTCCCTTTCACATTTACAACCCGCACCCGCCATGCCCCTGGTCACGATCATAAAGAGAAGCAAGTCTAGAAACAAGATTGCCTCTGGGGGCAAGATTGCATGCCGTCTCTGGGGGTGCACAGTGTTTTGAGTGCCTTTTTTCACATACTTATTGATAATAAAACCTGCTTAATCTTGGGCGCAGTCTTAGGCGTTCAGGGCGATTTTCCCACGATCAAGTGAAAAAATAATCCGTGATAATTTTCCTAAGCAGATAAATAGTATTGCACCCAGGGATATTACCGCTCAGCCCTAGTAAGACGCGTAAGATCAAATTAAGTATTTGTGTGACCAAAATACTAATGAGCACTTCGCGACTCCTAAAGATGACAATCAGTATGCTTTGATCACTGCTCTGACCGAAGTGAAAAATTTGCAAAAAGCCTCCTCTTGTGCGCTGGCCCAGCTTTTCGTGGAGCAACGAACGAGAACGTCGATAAGGGGAAATCATTGCAATAAAGTGTACAAAAAAAGAAATCTCGCGATTTTTTCAGACATTTTTAGACTTTGTCTAAATAGTTTAATTCTCTTCCATAATTATTTTCTGATTCTTGACAGGCGTGATCATTTCCAAACTTGTCATGCATCGGGACAAAGTTTGTTTTACGTAATATTGCGTAATATTCTACCGGCATGCACGTTTATTCTTAATTCACATTTTCGTCCAAATTAATTCGTCGTGGTGCATATATAAAACATCTTCTCACCCAAGTGTACTTCAGATTTGAACAAAGTCTAACTGAGTTTAGGTAACATTTTTAACCTGAATTATTGTTTTATTACACACGGTTGGACGCTGAATTCACCAGAAGTATTTTTTTTTATTAAATTCGACGTATTTCATTTGACGAAAATGCGACGTCTAAACATTACTGGTACAATTAAGAGATCCCTTCTGGTGAAGTGCTTTCGTTGTTACTTTCAGTATAGCGAAAGGCCAATAGTTTTAATCAAAAAGTTTATCCATGCAACTAAAGTATATAACCGATCAAAATACAGTACTATATTACACATGACAGACTGAAATCACAGAAATGTGAACGTCATACATCAATACCATGTTTATAAATATCATTTTTAAATTTTGCGTTTTCCTGTACACGTCATATTCGATGCTCATATGACAAGGGCCCCCCTATTGCAATGCTAAGTCACAATGTTCACATTTTTAAAGTGCAGTAAAATGAAGTTAAAATGTTTTGTAAAGTTAAGATTCAGTTTCATCTAAAGGCCATAAAATTTGAAGTGGATTCTTTTTCGCCGTGTTTATTGTATTTTCTACGATTTCTTTTATGTCCAAGTGAAGATCATCAACTGTTTGAGAAGCGTTCAGAACCTAAAAAATAACAAAATCAGTAGCTATAAACCAAAGATTGCCAGCGGTTTTAAAGCGTTCAAAAAAGTTTTAACTAAGGAAGTTCTACAGAAACATACAGCGAGTACCGAGTTACAGTCATAGCTACCTCGACGAAATTAAGACCTGTTTAAACGGATGCAACTTGTACGCAACATTGTAAGTCTGTTGATACAACAATGTTTGGATGATGTTGGACGAGAAGTTTGAATGATTTCAAACTCGATCCAAGATTTATACAATATACCACGCATGGATCCAACATTAAGGAACGATAAAAAGATTTAATATGCTATTCAAAGATGTTGGTCCAACATCGCATCCGTTTAAGTAGCCTGTAGGTGTTTACATATATACCTTCCAATTTTCCTCCTTCAATTTCGAGTAGATTTTTGAAACTTTTCTTTGAAAGTCCAGTTTCTCATATCTCTCGCCGCCAAATTGTCCACGCTTCGCTGCTTCTTCAACAGGCATGTCGAGAAACAAAACAACATCGGGAGCCAGCAGTCCACTGTCAGGTACTTTACACCATTGCAGGTCGAAATTCTGAACAATGGTAAAACGATAATGGGAAACCGTTGAATCAAAATGAATTGACCAAATTTTTATTGACGCATGCTCCTATACATAAAACACACCAAATCTTGCCGCAAAACGTTTCCAAAATTGCATAAAATTCAATTGCGAGCGTTTCACTTTAATATGTGCGAGACAACAGCTATGTCCAACGCGAGATGTTAATGTTGTGGCGGTTCTCACAATAGTTATCAAGGGAATTTAAAAAACAAAATAGTTGCAAGGCTGCAAAGGCATCAATGTATATTCGACTGAATGTAACAATCTCGTAGCATGTAATCTTGATATAAGGAACTTACATTCTTAGCCGCAGTGAAAGCTACACCAGAGAATGCGTACCGGTCCACAACAAGCGTGGTCCCTTCTTCGAGTAGTCTCTTCATTCTTGATCTACAAACAACAGTTAGTGACTGAGAATGAATGATACATAAACCAAGCATAAACAAGTTTTTAGCATTCTTCTCAAGTTTTGAACACTTTAATTAGTTCACAGAATTTTCGATTTTCATGAATTTTTAGTTCTAACAGGTCATTTATTTATCTTTCAAGGAGATGCATATCTAATCTCTTTCACCGATATCATCCAGCCCTGGAAACGCTAGATGGTTATCAGAAATCCTATATAGCACGTACTACCCATTTAAGCTTTAATAATTGAGAGGGGTGTAAACAATTCCAAGTAGTACAATTCAAGAAATTTTAGACTGGCAATAGTCCTCTGAGACCAAAGATAAAATTGACAAGTGGTTGAGCCCTGGTGTCTCACATTTTGTACCTGTGTAATAGCCATTATCAAACTGAGCAATCTTCACACGTGATTTCAACAGTTTGTTCATTTTGAAAACCAAATTGCTATGCAAAACTCAAGCTTTCTTCAAAAAACACTCTTACCCACCCACCCAGTCAAAATGTCAGATTGATGTCTTGTCAAAATTTTTGTGAGGCAATACAAGTAAGGAAGGTGCTATTGGACAGAGTAAAGTTTGATACACAAAATTGGCATTTTTGATTGGAACTTGAACATGGATGTTGTCCTTAACACCAGAAAACTGTTGGAAACATTGGGGTCAACTACACTACACTACATAAGTACATATTACTTCTTTTCCCATCTGTTGGCTGAGAACATTAAATGAATAGCATGATCATCAATTTCAGAGTTTCCTCGAAGATAAGAATCAATTGTCTTTCCAATAGCCGTTGACCTGTCTACCATAAAAAAGTTTGATATATAAATAAATCATGGAGTCACCATGTTTTCAGACCCTACTTCCAGACTGTAAAGTTCTCTTATTCCGCAAGGAATGCTGATGTTGATTGCGGTTCTTGTGCAAAGAAAAAGCAATGAAGTGAGTAGGGTTTGCGTACAATTGCAGAATACCCCGCCACACTGGGCTAGGGTTAGGATTGGGTTAGTGTCAGGGTCAGGTTCAGTATTGAGTAACAGCACTTTGGCAGGGTATTCTGCAATTGCTCCAGGGTTTGTTAGTTGATAGTCAGGGTTGATGTGAGCTCGTGGCATAAGAACTGAAGTCCTGAAGTACTCAATTTGACAAGTTCTAGTTAGTTTTGATGTTGAACAACTAATTTATAACTTTCACAGGACCAAACTAGTCAAATTGGTGCATGTGGGGGAGGCAACATCCTACCAAGAATCATGAAATGCAAGTGTCATTCTGCAGAATTGAATGGGCATTATACTGGCAAGCTGACAAATACAATTGATTCATATTAGATTTAGTCTGGAACTGGGATTTCATTGAAGATCGATTTGTCAGCTGAAACGAGCTTTCACCCCCTGAAAAATTCTGAGGATGGCTTAGCAGTTAGCATGCAAACTGAGCTGTACAATCTAGCAACCATAGCCTTTTTGCGACCTCTTGTTTTTCCTGCCTGGCATGTGTTCTGCAAAAGCATGTTTTTTGAGTATTGGTGTACTTTTCTAATTTCCCAATCCCTTCCAACTCCAACGATCGTCTGCTACTGAGGCTCCAGTCTCACCCTTCTTATTGAATTTACTTTACACTACAATTATGCCAGATGATTCAATCCGTCAGAGTCCGACTTTTGCGATCAGATTAACCAGGAGACAGACGGAGAAACGCTACCCACACAAGATATCTAATCAACGTGCATCAGTCTATACACAGTGCTATATCTAAGTAGTCTTCATTTATAACTTTCTGTACATGTTTATCGTTCATCGAATGCTTTTGCATACAAACCTGGAAATCTAAACAGCTCTACTTTCCTTTCCATTGACCGCAAGTACTCTACAAGTTTCAAACACTGGGTAGATTTTCCACAACGATCACAACCTTCGAAAACGATCATGGCACCTCTGCAGACCGACATTTTCTGGGCAGCCATCTTTGAATACACCAAAAATTTTCCCGCCAAGGACTTTGACAATTTTAGAACACGCATGCGTAAATGTACAAGGTTTTAAAAACTTGAATCTCTGATGAAACAACGGTGAACAACTAAATGTGAAGAATTCAAGACTGATCATCATATATTGCGCAACCATCGGCAACCTCCACTGTTTGCTGTTATTGGCGAGGTCCTGTCTAATGGAAATGGCATATTCTCTCCATGATCTATATCTGCGATGCAAATCATGCAACTTTTGTAGTTGACAACGGACACGTAAATCTTGGTTCTCATACGTTGCCGATGATCGGCGGCGTTCAGTGTCCTCAATCACTAATGGGAAAACTCCTTGTCTACAGTAAATAATTTGCTGTTTCAATGATCAAGAACAGAAATCGCAAGAGCATCGCTGACCATCGGCGATAAATGAGAACTAGGCTTTAGAACCAGTTTTATGATTTAAAAATTGAATGCATGTTATAGGTTGTTCGTAATTTTTCTTAAAACATCGTGTTTTTTGGTCAGACAGTCATTATAATAAGCCAGATAAACAACAGTTCGACTTGGCATACCATAAATATTACAACATAACAACATGAAAGTCTTTTTTTTAATCTTCTCGTTTTTAACTCTTGTTTGTATATCTTGATTCTGTCAAAAATAAGCTTCTCGTGCTCTTTTTACGATAAGTTACGACCATAATCACGCCCAAATCATAATGATTCAATCCTGGGAATGTTAGTTAGGCCCGTTTCAAAGGTCGACGACTGCCATGTCGAATGATAACGGTGGACTTTAGCTGACTATTCATTGTTACTCAGGTGTAAGCGGAGTAACCATTAGCCGGAATAAGCGCCTTGAGCAGGCATCTCGTTTTTAATGCATTCGGCACAGTATGGAACGGGCCTTAACTACAATCAGGATACGTGATCATGTATTAAATCAGCGTTTTCCAACACGCAACAAAATGGTGGAGAAGCACTTGTGAAAAATAGACTACTTGTAACTGCAAGAATTGTGCTCCCTCAAAAAATTGGACGGGATCAGTGGCGTAACAGAGCTAGAGGGTGCCTTTAGGAGAATTTCGCTCGAGAGCTCCACCTTTGGCCCCTCTCTTCCTATTTTAAGACATCATTAGAGTGCCACAGGTTACAGAATCTGGTTATCTGAAATCTGGTAGAATATCATTTCTTGCAATTCATTTAAATTTTGAATGTCATTACATCATCATAGGTTCATTAGTGGCCTCTTGCAGGTCGGGGGACCTTAGAAGTTGCTCTAACCCAGACCTTACGCCACTGGACGGGATTACTGGTATTCTACCACATACTGCCTTCTGGTTGACGACGCTAGTCGCTATTTACTGCTATGTGCATTCATCACTAGATAGCAAGATAAAAATACACTCATTTTTTCAGCGTGTGTTGTTTTATTTTATTTGAGATTGAATTATCGATTATTCAACTACTCTTGCATGGATTTTCTTTGCTACAATTTGGCACAAAATCCTTGACACTATTTCATGTAGCTTTGCACGGTCAGTGTAGAATATTTATCATGGTCACAATGGTCACAAAATTTGAAGCCATTAATATTTTTACGACAGGTCTCAACTGGGTTCGTCTGACACACTACCACAACGAGCTTGTTCATTCCCTCATGACATTTTTCAAAACTGAATTTTAGGGTCAAAAAATGTCTTGTAAACTTTGTTTCTTAATTGTCAAATCAATTTTTCCATCCCATCAATGTGAAACATTGTTAAACTAGGTGGAAGAACATTTCACCAGTCAGAAGTATACTGACTACTTCGGGAATTAAACAAACTGTTATACCACAGACAATTGTCATGTGGTTTGTAGTTTTGTACCATCTCACACTCAGGACCTGCCAATTTGCTGTAAAGTGAAGAATAACAAAGCCTATAGTTCACTCACTGGGTAAGGATCAAGAGCTCTGCAATGTGACTAGTAATTTCCGCTACAGGCTACTCAACCCAGTGCATCAACGAGCTTATCGTTGCGCGCGCAATACAAATTCTTGACAGTTGAATTTGGAAAATTTTTGTTGAATTGGATAAAAACTGTAATTGCAGGTACTGTTGCTTAATGCCTTTGTACAACTGTCAATTTAGTATTTGGCAAGTTTTCTCATTAAGACAGGTGAAGCATTTGCAAAACAAATATTGCACGAAAGATGCTGAAAATTCAATGAAAACATGGATAAAACGAACAAACAGAGATAAAAACGTTATCTCCTGGCGGATCCAGTAATTGTAGTTATGGAAATTTTACAAGAAACGACGCTGCTAAGAAGAACTATACGTTTGATTACAACAACTTTCTAAAGCAAAGCTTTTATTAATGAACGTGATGTTCACACTGCGATACTGGCAGTTCACCATGGAAACTGTCTTTAAATGTTAAGCAGATGGCAACTGAAGAAAATTAAATTTTGCTCCCTCTTATTCACATAACTTTGACAACATGAAAAACCTTTGACTGAAAAAATCTAGGCTAAGTGAGACGAGAAAAATTTAGTAGTAGATATTAAGAGTTTATATGGGCATTTAATTCTCGCTGTTTATTTGCTTGTAACTGCTGATGAATGTTTTATTTGGAACGGTGTTCAAGCTTGCCTGCAGGTCATAGATTATGCATAATTAGCCGCGGTTTGTCAGCAGAATTGCGGATTGTAGTACAAGTATCATGACCAAGTCAATCAAAACGTTTTTTATGAATTCTAAATGGGTTGTTCTGCATCGGTAGAGAAGAATAAATCCAACAACCAACAAAATATCAAAGGTATCTTTACTTTCTTCCTCTACTCATTTTCGTTATATTGCAAGCATGCAACAACAAGAATTCTATATTTCAGCTCTAAAAGCAGCAATTCTCATTCAAAAGTGGTTTCGACGTCATCAAGCGCGATTAGAAGCTCGGAGAAGATGCTCATGGAAAATTTTTCAAGCTTTAGAGTACTCTGGAGAAATCGATCATGTCAAGGTTGGATTAAGCTTACATCACAGTATTTAGCGCTGATCTAATGCACTATAAATACACGTGTAAAATATATTACTCGCCATTGCACAAGCTGACAAGCAGAACCGGCATTTTTTAACAAAGTTACAGTAGAACATGATTACTGCTCAATATGAAGCACGTGCAGAGGTACAACAGTCCATAAATGGATTGAATGGAAACGTTGTAAAGGCATAACTTCATGTAATATCATCATGAGATGACTAATACTCAGAAAGGACAAGCAGTTGACATATTTTTACTACTTCTGTTCCATTGTGCACACGTTGAAATGCACTACTTTTGAAAAATTATTTCCAGTTCAATTCATATTGTCGTAAGTTTTTTTCTATTCTTTTTCTCTCAAACTCCAATTCGTTTATGTCGTGCGTACCAAGAATGTGATCGTACAAAAATGTGAGACAGAAAATAAGGCAGTAGGGTTCTGGATGTACGTCTACCGATACAATGTACATTTGTATAAACGATATTACATGCGTAGACTATCTCGCGATGTCTTCAATGTAACATTTCCGAGTGCTTTGTAGTTGCTAACTGAATGATTGAAATATTTCAGTAACTATGAACTGTATAATCTAGAAATGCGCTAAAGAGTAAAACCTAAATGGCAGTAAAGCGATAAAACACTGGATGTACTTGACACAAGACCTCTACTGAGAGTTGAACGAGTATATTTAATTGAAACACTGCTTTACGCTGTCTCCTAACTCCAGTCGTACACAGCATAAAAAATTAGATTTTTGACTTGTTTTTTTCGTTCGCCTCAAAGGGCTGCCGCTATGTACCGTATAGATTGTACAGATTATTGCCAACACCTGGCCTACACATAATGTACAGCTTGAACATCGGATACATACACGTTGCCGTCGGCAATTTCAAGAAAATATGATGAACTATCTCCAGATGATTTGATAAATAGCATGTTTGTTTGTATTTTGAAGGCTGATATTGGCTGGCACGATGTTGATAGCAAGTAATAAAAACGTTTTTACCGATGTTTAGCTACTACCGTACTACTGACAGCTGACAATGAGCTGTTGCAATTAAAAATAATTACTAACAACTTCTCAATTCTAAGACTGTTCACTTTCACTTTGTGTAAAAGATGACCAGAGGTAAAACGCGGCAAAAATGACAAAAGAAAAGTCATGTCATATGGCAGCTAGAAAAACGTCCAAAAACAAAGAAAAGATATAAATGCATATGCTTGATGTTTACTTGAACGTCATGCTAAGTTGCATGCACTCAACTGAAGTTTATTTCTAAACGTAAAATAGAAGCAAAAAATATTACGCAGGAATTAATTGAGTAGGCTAGAATAGTGCAAACTTAGCTACTACAAAAGCAAATCTGACACTGCTCATGCATGCACAATTCTGTGACTCTCGACTTAAATGGAAAAAACACAGAAGTCTCGTTTACTTCAGTTAAGACTGGAACCTTAATATTGAGTCACGAAGGCCAGTGAATTGGATGACGATCTGAAAAGAAAAGATATTTAGTGCATTTTATTTACTCAGCTATAGCATATTACAAAAAAACGATATGGAAAGATTTAGCTCACATTTTTATGACGAAACTAGGTCATGACAACTAGGCGATTTTACTTGCACAGACAAATGAAAAAAACTTTTTTTATCGTTTGAAAATGTGCACGCCCAAGCGAAACGATTATACAATGCAAAATATTTATCCATTGGTGCAAAACATTTTTTGCTGGCTGTAAATTTTACGAAATATTAACGGAAAAGTTTGCCTGAGAACCACTTTTCTTTTATTTCACTAAGACTTCCCCAGCAAATTTAACAGTTAAATGTTACATTAAGTATTTCTTCAAGTTTATATAAGTCCTGTTTAACTGTTGAATATTTCTGAACACAAAAGCAACGAAATCCAGCGCCAAGCAAGCAGTCTATATTGTAATACTTATATTTAATCCTATTTGTTCGTGTACATTACTTATAGTAAAACTATAGCGCCATAACGATCATATTTGGAAAGTTTTATATACTGCCAGCTAGATGTCTTGCTGTATGATGGTTTTTGTATCTATTTCTGCAGTTATGCAATTTTTTCAATGAAATAATATCAAGACCAAACCAGGCGGCGTCTACATCATGTAAGTACTCAAACACTGTATTAACAGCCCTTTTCGTCTGTGCTTTTCTTTCGTGTTGTAGAGTCATTATAAGTCAGCAGCATTGCGGCAGTTTAGTAGAACTTCATGGTATTTGTGTTGTATAGTTCCTAGAATTACCAATGAAGACCGTCTGCTGGATGTATACGCTGACCCAGTGAAGATAGAGATAGATGATAATTACTCTGGGCCACAAATACATTTACCACTGGATGTAGACACAGTTCTTAATCTCATTCGTTATTTTCAAGACGGAAAGGTAATGATGATGTTCCAACTAAATGCAATACACCACTTCGACAAACCAGTCCGTGTGGACTGGAGATGAGCTTGGGGGTGAAAATTATAAATACGAAACCTGTCTATGTATTTTTTCTGGTACAAGTTGTTTTTGTTGTATGTTTTTTGACTCCATATTTACGCTTAGCAAAAAATTTTTGCGATAAAAGAATTCTATACAAGTTTTGTATCAATAATTTTCAACCCCCAAACTCATTCCCAGACTTCACGGACCAATTTGTCGAATTGGTGTATTAAACTTACCCCAAGAGTTTCGATGTTCTTAATATAGGTGGTGTAATGTTTCACAGCTTCGTCTTCTTCAAGAAGTTTCTCGTGTAATCTGAAGAAGAATTGCAAGTGGATGACTTGAAGAATGCATAGGCAATGAATATAAACAGCTAATTACACAAGCAACCTGTTGAATTGCCCCTCTAAAAGGATTTCAAAAGCTGATAGCTAGCATTACCTTGCTAACTGTAGCACTGCAATGCAATCAAAATCTCCGACCGCAATCGCTCGCCTATAACACTGTAAATATTTCAAAGTTAGCCTCATCAACCACGAGGCTCGAGTCTTCTCTTTGTACTGTATATATCGAGCTCATTGACGATGTCCTACTGATTCTACTGTCGGCGATCATTGATGAGAAAAGTCGTTTTTCTTTTGGATATAACTTTCTCTTTGATTGGCCACCGACAATAAATCGGAGAACACAGGCGATAGATTATGATGTATAGAAACAAAGCCCAACGGTAAATGTCGTCTAGACCTTTTTTGCTTCCTCGACACGGTTTAGTTTCTGATAACATTCTCCCAATGCCACAACCATCCGAGAATCATTCGGTCTATAATAAACATAAGTTTTCATCATTGTAAAAGAATATTTGTCCTCTTTATAAAAGCGAAAAGCAATGGTAGGCCACAGGTATGAAAATATCATGCTGAGATTGGACATGACTTCGTTGCCAAGAGGAAATTTTCATGCGAAGGAAATCAAACAAGTTCAACGTGTAAAACATGTTGAGGGTTTTCGTCTACAACTTACTTCAGTCGTTGAGCTTGGGAAAAGTAGTACAAGCTGTACAGCGGCATTTTAAGGATTTCGTAAGTTTGCCCCAGGCCATACCACGCACGATAATCACGCGAACTAACCTCTGGAGAACATAAAAATCGCAGTAAATATATTAACCAAAGGAATTTTTAATTTAATAGTTGTTGAAAATATGCGTGATCTGTTTTTATTACGAACATTCAAGAAGACGTACCGATTGCTTGCCGATAAGCCTCGATGGCTGCCGACGTGTTCTTTATCTCCATGTATTCATGTCCCATTAAAGTCCAGGCTGACAAATATCGCGGGTTGAGACGTAGAGCTCTTTGAAAGTATAGGATCGCTTTTTCATGACATGACCGCAGACTGTAGAAATTTGCTGAAATATAGGAAACATCACTATATTATTCGCCCAACACTACTAAAACCACTACTTATTACCCTTATTTTTCATTTTTGTTACAGTATTTCAAGAAATACTTGCAAAGAGATAGAGCTATCTAGTACAAAAAGTATAGCGTATTTTAGTATGTTATTTTCTCTGTGCAAAAAATTTTTTCATATTTACCAACAACGCAGCACGTTTCCACCCGATATTTATTTATTTCAAAACAATGATGAGCTAAATGACTAAGTTCAGGCTTCATTTCCTAAAGAAAACCGAAAAAAATACGGTAAAACAGAAGCATAAAAATATTTTCCCGCCAAAGAACATTTATCCCGTTCCAGTGTTGTATTGAGGTCAGTTTACTAGCGCGTAACGTTTATTAGCAAATGGACTGGAACGACTTAGCACGAAGTTTGGCCCTGGAACGCTACCTCGATAAGGACTTGCGTATAATCGGATGAAGCCAAACTTTACCTCCAGACACGCGAGTTTTTACCTTCAGTCCCGCGTGTTTTACCTCCAGACACGCGAGTTTACATTGGGAGATATTCTCGCGAGACCACTTCAAGAGCGGGAATCCAAACAATGAAACTTTAATGTTTCTCTTTGCTATCATCTACTGTT
>JAODVM010246170.1:0-12763 GCA_025400095.1 Phenganax marumi | reverse complement strand
GTTAACCCATCGATTGAGGTGGTTTAAATTTAACCCTTACTTTAACGTAGGGTTAAAGATAACCTGTCATCGAACAATGCGAACTCAACTAAGGTTAAATTTTAACCCAAGGTTTAGCAAATTTAACGCTAGTTTAGCGTTAACCACCTTTTGAACAACCGGCCCAGAGCAATATTAAACTGTTAAACAGAGCAACTGTCAAACTATTAAACAGAGCAATTTACTGCATTTGTATACTAGTTGAACAGTTAGAAACTTTGTTATCTAATATATTGGACTAAAAAAAATATTAAGTAGAAAATTAACCATGTTTTCTATGACTTGTTTAATTGTAATGCCTTATACATTAGTGGGAACTGTAATAACCCAGACAAATAAAGCACTGTTTACAAGTGACCTCACTGAAGTGACCTCACTGACATCACATGAAAAATATAACTGATTTAGTGCACTGTACACCTGTACAGTGCACTAAACCAGTTATATTTTTTCATCTAAATTTCTGATTTCAGGGTTTATACTTCCACTCCATTTTAAGATACAGCTTTCTTTTTAAAATTGACAAACTTATAAAATTATGGTATTTGCAAATTCAGAAAAGATGTCCAAATTTTCCATTTGCTTTTCAAAACTGATAGTTTTAAATAATGTTAGAATTTTGCAGATTCAGAAAAGGATTCCAAATTTATGCACCCCTTGCCAGAATCAGAAAAAGAGTCCAAATTTCATATTCTTTTTCCATGTTGATAAATTCATACACTTATAGGATTTAGGGGACTCAGAAAAAGTGTCTGAATTTCGGCTTCCTTTCCCAGGTTAATAAACTCATAAGATTATCGGATTTTGCAGATTCAGAAAAGGTGTTTGAATTTCAGCTTCCTCTTCATAATTCATAAACTCATAAAATTATAGGATCTTGAGGATTCAGAAAAGATGTCCGAATTTCAGCTTCGTTTTCATAATTCATAAACCCATAAAATTATAGGATCTTGGTGATTCAGAAAGGGTGTCCGAATTTCGGCTTCCTTTTCATAATTCACAAACCCATAAAATTATAGGATTTTGCAGATTCAGAACCCGAATTTTGGGTTCCTTTCCTAGGCTAATATATTCATAAAATTGTAGGATTTTGGGGATTTAGAAAAGGTGTCCTAATTTCAACTTCCTTTTCATAATTCATAAATTCATTAAGTTATAGCATTTTGGGGATTCAGAGAAGGTGTCCAAATTTTGGGTTCCTTTCCCAGCTTAATAAATTCATAAAATTCAGGATTTTGCAGATTCAGAAAAGGTGACTGAATTTTTGGCTTCCTTCTCAAAAGTATAGGATTTAGCAGCTTCAGAAGAGGTGTCTGAATTTTGGCTTCTTCTCCATGATTAATAATTCATAAAATTAGAGGATTTTATGGATTCGGAAAAGGTGTCTGAATTTCAGCTTCGTTTTCATTATTGACAACTTCATAAACTCATAAGACTTTGCGAATTCAACAATGTTGTCTGAATTATCCACTTCCTTTTCAAGGTTTATAATCTTACAAAATGTTAGAATTTTGCAGATTCAGAATCTAAAACCAAATATCTTAAAATAGCCACAAAATTTGGAGGTGTTTTTGCTTTTGCATAAAGTCCGCCAAAAATTGGGATTTTTTTAAGAAACTGCGGACAATTCTTAATTTTCATTTTTTTAAAAATTTTGCCAAAAAATTTAACTTTGGAATTGTTCAATTTACTTTGGAACGCGTTACATAAAGAAATTGATAACTTGGGTACAAGAATGTCTTGACTTAAAATCAAAGGAAATGAAGAACTGGTCAGCAAGGTGGAGCAAGCAAATTACGACATAGATTGGTTCACAGATATGAATAATCAACTTCGTCCTGAAGTCAAACGAAAAGAGAACTTGATTAGATATTTAAAGTTCAAGTCAAGGTCTTTTTTATACAATAACTCTTCGCCACCCTCTAGACACTGATAGATTGTCAAGCCAGGAGGCTTTTCTCTAAGGATAGGAGAGTGTTAGGAAACCCTAACTGTAGTTGCTGGCTTGTATCAATTTCCTGAACTATGCTGTAATGCTTTGCTGAGACACTTGTCTTGCACTTTAGTTTTTGTGTTTGCTTTTAGTTGTAATAATTAATAATCATCGTGTCATATGTAATTGCCTGTTCGAGCATATCTATAACTATATTATAATATCAAGTTAGTCTTGGCCTGAGTGTGGAACACCTACACTTCAGCACCAACTGATGTTATCGATGTCATAAAGTCTGTTAAATATAAGTAATACGAAATTTGGGAGGTGAATTCACATTTGTTCAGCATTTTAAAGATCCTGCTCGTTGTCAGAGCCCTTGCGCAGCTTGTATACTTTGTGTACAAGAAATTCAAAAAAGACCCTGGTGACAGTAGTCATGGTGTTGTTTTTTTTGTGAAGTAGTTGTGTACACCAGGACTACCCGATAACAGAAGCTTGGATGAGTGAGTACCAAAAATACTTGTCTCAAAATGGCCAATAGACACAGAGCCTGGCTTGTGACGTTTGATGAAGTGATAGTTGAGCCAATTCAATTTCATATTGCAGTCTAACATACACATAGCGAGAGTTTCATTTTGAGCAGTGCAAAAGTGAGAAAAAATGAGTGCATCAAGATTAGATAAAGGTCCTATAATTGGGTACGTCCCTAAACTGTCGCCTCTAAAATAAGGCAGGCAAAAGGAATGGTGCAACATGGAGTTGCAAACGAAGGATGATAAACAGTTGAGAGTTAATTGTTTCTCGAAAGCCAAACGCACTATTTTTGAAGAAAAACAAGAAACAATTACTCCTGTTCAAATCAGCAGTATTTGATCGGGCAAAGCTGGGTAGACGATGGCGAGGAAATCAAAGTCAATGACATGACTGTTGTAACAGCGCCCACCACGTCTCATTACAATTTTCAGTATATCTCTGACAAAGACGTAAGAATCGTGTCCCTGAACAAAATAAGTGAAAAGATGGAGGCAGGCAATAAAGTTTGCTTCAAAGGAATGATAACGAAGAGACAAACAGTCAAAATAGTAGGCAGCAGAGGTCTTCATGTGCTAAAAAGTGCCATTAGTGATGGAACTGGTACTATATTTTTGATGCTTTGGGAAAACGAGATTGACACAGTAGAGGATAGTAAAGTGTACATTATTGCTCAAGTCAAAATCAATGTCAGCTACTTCTTCAAAACACTCAGCAAAACCCAAAATTCAGTGTTTAATCTGGTTGAGGATGTCAACTTGGCAGAGATCGATGACTCTGTAGCATTGCAAATGTGAGAAAGACAAGTGAAACAACATTATTGGTGCCACCTAACAGGTCGGTAGTTGTCGGCAAATATCAAAGTTACATTCATTGTCAGAAAAAGCTTTCTAAGGGCTTGCGCACTAAGATCGTTAAATGCATGTGGTGTTCGCGAAGAATGCAGTTGGCAGATTGTGATGTTAATGTTTCTTGTCAAATTGGGGTCAAAGTCAATAACAGTGAAGCTCAGCTCACAATTTTTAGCAATGTTCTGGCAAGCCTCCTCAGAACATCTAATGTTGATGAGTCGTCAGAAGAGGATATAAGCGAACAGTTGCTTGATTTAAACAACGTCCAAATCACTTATAAAGATGACAAAATTGTAACTACTGCATGTAAATTATCAAGTGTGTGACATTAGCCGTTTTCACATTAGAACACTGTTCCAAATGCACCTTCTTAAGGCAGGAAACCCCATTTTCAGAAAATCTCAAAAGTTGGCAATTTTGTTGTTTAATTCCTCAAAGTAGGCCAGCAGCTATGTATAAACTAAGTTCTTAAATAAGGTTTGATCAACTTAACTTGGATTACCATCCGTAGCAACACTGCATGTTTCAAAGGAATGAATGCATACTTTTCAACATTTAAATGCAAGTTGCAAGTTTCACTGCAAATGGCTGTAAAATAAGCTCCTTTGCCTTTACCAGTCAGCTGGTTTGACCTTGTGATGTCAAACTGAGTATACTGTCACATATTACTCTGTTGTTTACATGTTTGTCTCTGTCATCGGCCTAATTACTACTACAATTACATCATAGCCTACTGGGAACCTACTCAGTAGATTGTTCTCAATCTCCTTCGCACTAAAAAGTAGGTAGTTTTTAGGCTCATGTGCAACAAAAAGTAGGTTGTTTAGGTTATTAATCTTTAACTCTTCTGTTCACATTCAACATGTATCCACATGCTTCACATTCCAAATGTCACACAAGCAAGATTGCATACATAAAGACTATGTTTACACGATGCCATTTTTGCAAGCGTTTTGTATTGTTTTGATTCCCAAGGGAGTTTGAAATAAAAGAAAATGCTGATGAAAATGGCATCTTGTAAACAGAGCCTAAGTATAATACATTAATGCTACATAAATCATATCATGTATTCTATTGAGTACAATTCTGTTTTATTCCTTAAAGTTTGTTCACTCTAGTTTAGTAAGTACATCAGCGATGACTATTATAAAAAGACAGTACAATATGTATTAAATGTTTCTATTGATAAGTTTTATCATGCTGCTTGCCCTTAGCCCTGTGAATATCAGTTGATACATAAATAAAATTAAAAAGTGTTAGTGTATAACATGTGTATCAACAAAAAATAGTAGTAGATTTGGCTTTTTCAAAAACATTATACATATTAAGCTAAAAAATCAAAAAGTAGGTCACAATTGACAAACCACATGCCCAAGAAAAACTGCATTTGGAACCCAGGACCAGGAACTAGGAGTCTACACATACTATGCATCTACACAGTGTGTATAAAACTTTGACACTCTAATTAAAATTACTGTGTTGAATTTGCGGCTTTGTGTAGAAACCATAGAAATAGTAGACATAGAATGCTGACTGATGACGAATCATGTCTCCATTTTTTCACTGTGCGTGCCCTTTTGAATGCGCCATTTTGAATTTGGTCAGGAGCGGGAATTTTAAGTGTTTTTTTCATAGTTTTCTTGCAAGTATCATACAATTATGTAATTGGGTAACAAAAAGTTTCATTTAGAAACAAATGCCTAACACTTGTTCAACATTAGGCTGTACCATTAGGCTGTACCATTAGGCTGTACCTGCAAAGTTACTCCCTTGGTCCAAACAGACGATACTGTTCTGCTAATGACTCAAAACAACCACGCACACCACCTTGCACATCTCAAGTCCAAAATTTTACACTGCCCAATAGTATTGACACTGATGTCCAAGATGGGGTAACTATGGAAACTGAAAATGAAAGACCTTTGAATGCAGGAGATGAAGATGGTAGTTTGAGGGTTGGCTGCTCTTTGTATAGTCTTTCGGCTTCTGATGAATCTGAATCAGATGATGAATCATACCTTGGTGCAGCTGAAAGAAAATATCTCATGTTTGAAAGCCAGTTGATGAAGTTGTTCAAAACATGTTAACACTGCAGCATTCCTGTTGATTCAACAACTCAAAAATTGAAGGGCGGTATGGTAATTATAACCACTACTAGTATTAATGGCCATACTTCAACATGGCAATCACAACAATTTGTTAATGAAACTTCCGCTGGAAACCTCCTAATCCCAGCAGCAATTTCGTTTAGTGGGAACACATACAAACACATTGCAGATTTTGCTAAATTCCTCAACCTGCAATTTGTCAAGTCTTCGCACTACTACACTACACAGAGCAAAATTCTGTTCCCAGTTGTTCAACACACCTGGGTCAAAACTCAGACTGCAGTTGTGAAGCAGATGAAGAAAAACCGTAGTGTGAATGTATGTGGTGATGGGCGGTGTGATAGTCCTGGGCACTCAGCTAAATATGGCACCTACACTTTTATGGATGAAAAAACCAATTTAGTAATGGAATTCAGCGTAGTGCAAGTGAACGAGGTAACATCGTCGAATGCAATGGAGTATGAAGGTTGTAAAAGAGCACTAAATTCCCTTATCAAAAAGAAGATTCCCATCCGTTGCCTAACAACAGACTGCCATGCAACAATTACAGCAAAAATGAGGACTAACTACACCCACACTACCCATCAGTACGATGTGTGGCACTTGAGTAAATGGATAACAAAAAAAGTTAATGAAAAAAGCAAAAAAGAAACAGTGTGAAGAATTGATGCTATGGATTCAAAGCATTTCTAATCATTTGTGGTGGTCTGCAGCAACTTGTGACAAGAATCTGACATTTTAAGGGAGAAAAGGCTGTCTTTGTTGTTTCATGTCACTGGGAAACACAGCTGGAAGACTTCACCTGGTTTTACTTCTTTCAAGAGATGTGCACACCCGACATTGAGTAAACAAAGACAACAAAATACAAAATGGCTTACAGCTGGTTCTCCTTCACATGTTGCCTTAGAAGAAGTTATCACCAACAAGAAACTGTTGAAGGGCATTGGCAAACTGACCAAATTTCATCACACTGGCGAATTAGAATCCTACCATTCCTTAATGACAAAATATGTCCCCAAGCGAGAGCACTTTTGTTATGATGGCATGGTAGCTCGAACTCAGTTAGCCATTTTAGATCATAATGCAAACGTCAACCGAGAACAGGCAGTAGTGAAGCAAGGGGCTAACCAAGGTGAGAAACGCTTTAATGTAGTTTGCTCTAAGCAGAGAAAGAACTGGGTGGCCAAAGAAATCAAAACTCCTAAATCGAACAAATATGTTGAAGGCATGATACAGGATGTTATATTATGTGAACAAGGCAAGAGGTTTGAGTACAAGCCTACTGTTCAAGCTAAATGCATTGCACCATCTTCAAAGCCCCCTAAAATGGAAGTTATTTAACGACACAAGTCAAGGATGTCAAGCCAAACAATTGAGAAATAGATACTTAATTAACTCACATTTCTAATCCCATGACAATGAAGCCATTCATCTGCAAAGTGAAATCCAGTGAAATCAAAGTCATCTTCATTGCCTGGTAGTGGAAAGTGTGCTCGAATGCAACCTACAGTACATGATGGAAGAGCAACTAGAATTTCCTTTCCTAAAACTCCTCAACACCACCTCAATAACTGCTTGCATGTCACATGCATCTGCATTTTGTGTTCAGGACCTTCGTAAGCCCTGCTTCCATACTGCTGTCTGTACTGAAACCTCGCATGATGCAGCACCCATCGATCTGAACAGACTAAGCGAAAACCAGAATAATCTGTTATACATTTCAAAGGCGCAGAAGGTTTTGTATACCCAAAAACTTCTTCATTTTGATCGCAACTTGTTTAGTTTCACGACAACAAAGACATTCGTCCTCCTTATCCATTGTCTGCCAGTGCTCGCATTTACACCTAACAATAACAAAGACTTGAGGATATTGCTGGAATAGAACTATGAGGGAACAACATAATTAAATTCGTCAACAAAGCGTATCAAGTGTGATGATTTCCCAAGTTTACAATTCCCAACCGTACGAGAGAATACTCTTCATTGATCGACATCTTTTCCTCATCTCCCATGTCAGCAGACTCGTCACTTGTGTTGTAGAAATCTTGTCTCGGTTCGAATGGATTGATAGCCCAAGACTATGCTCACTTGTAAAATATCTCTGTGAAAATTATCTAAACTCTCACTTGATGAACAGTATGAACTTGTACCTGACAAATGTTCACCCGAAAATTTTGAATAATTGATATTCATCGTGACCTCTGTATTATAAAAACACTAATGACAATGCTGCAAAACAGCTTTGAAGCATGTACTGACGTCACAAGAACGTGGCGCTGACCGAATTCGCGCCTGCACTGGAAAGAAAAAGATGGCGCCCAAAATTGAAAATTTTCCAAACTTTGACGAGCTGTTTCTCCTTTACTATAAATATTTAGACCAAATTACTTTAGCAACAATCTACTGAAGGTAAGATCTTTCATTTAAACTCAACTTGTTTTGGGACTGGAGTACCCCTTTAAAGTAATTCATTTGAGTCATCAGGCGTGTCGTAGTTTGCTTGATAGTTTCAATGATATAAACGCGAATTTAAATCATTGTAGTGGTGAAATTCAAGGTGTGAAAACAACGACAATTTTGTTCTAATTACAGTTGTGTTTTGACAGCGCGGCAGTATCTTTGAACTCAAACAAACAACAGTTAATTGGCTTCCTGGAATTTAAAAACATGTCTTTTCTTGTTCCCATGTCACGAGTTGCTTAACTTGATTTCTAAACGGCGATTTTTGAACCTTGTGAAAACACAATTTTAAAAACAGATTCGAAAGATACGTAGTTTTAGTTAAGCCTGTTTTCCACTAGGCGGAATTTTCTGTGCGGAAAACAAATCTACCAAGCTGACAGGCTAGCAATATTTCACCGCGAAGCAAACCAATCACGTTGCAATCAACACCATTGAGCTCTTTTTGCAAAAGGAATACAAAGTATAGCTGCGTGTCCTGTAGAAATGTAGTTTGCAACGTTTATTCCTCACCAGCTAATCCTAGCACTAAAGGTTATGATGAAGAAGCCAAAAGAGTAAGCATTTGCAGGACGTGCGCTAAGTCTTAGTCACCAGAGTCTGCATCGGCGTCAACATCTGAACCTCCTCAAAAAGTATAGAGAACTATATCTTCGATGCTTAGCAAACCAAGCCAGCCCTCAACAGTCACTCTGTCAGCAACTTCGTTGAGTTATTTTACAAAAGGAAAAAGAAACCCCAAACAACATCGAAATATAGGTGCTTCAAGTTCAAAAGAAGTCATAGCAGTCACAGCGTCTACTGTAGAGAAATGGATGTCCGATTTGTCAGAATATTCGGCAGCGGAATGGTTAACATCAATGTTGATGCGTCGGGAAAGGCAAGGAATCTTAGATGTAAATTTTGTATCTTGTTTGAAGACAAAATTAAAGGCTTGCCCAATTACTCAGACATATATATCTAAGTTTTGACGAATTACAGAGTTTCAGCCATAAAAGATCACACAAAGAATAGCAATGGTGATCACCAACATCCTCACACTGTGGCTTATGGTAATTTCCTGAAAGCCAGTGGAATAGAAATTCAACAGCATGGAAACAAAATTGCAAAATCCTGCGACAAAGCAAATACTGATGTTGTGTCTAAGTTGCAAAATCACAATACAATGAATCCATCTACATTAGCTGAAACTAAAACTAAGTTCGAGACAGCATATTTCGTGGTCAAACAAGAAATACCCATAAGTAAATGCAAGAACATATTGAAACTGGAAAGTAAACATGGAGTTGAAGTTGGTACGGAAAACCTTACGGATCCCTCGGTGGGTACTTTCATAGACTTTGTGGGGCAAGAGCTTAACACAAACTAAATGCCAATTTATCAAAAACCAAGTTTTACAGTGTATTGTGCGATGGATCCATGGATAACACAAATGTAGAAAATGAGGTAGATAACACATTATTTTGTTGTTTGTTTCCTTTTAACACATGTGCAGAAATTTGTTCAAGCAGAAGTTCCAAGTTTATTAGAGGGTCGGGTGTTCATAAGATCCCAGTATGAGGGATGCCCCGCTTAGCACCTTTTCTGACATAATGGAGTCTTTTTATACTTTGATCCTATATCTTGTTTTAATTATAGATAATTTATTTAGAATAGGTAATCTGCTGTCTTCATTTTACCCACAACCTGTTGCATCTGATTCTGTGCAGTGAAACTTTCATTCCTAAGTGTCAAGCAGGTATTTTTTCAAAATATTAAATTTTTTCTTAAGATATTCCTAATGAAACAAACGTTATTCGTTAGGTTTTATAAAGTATTTCATGATCCAGGCAAAATATGTTAATGCAGACTGAACAACCGATGCAATCAAAGAAAGCTTATATGACATTAAACTAAAAGAGTTACCCTCAATTGATATTTACCATATCACAAAAAGTTGGTTGGTTTCACATCAGATGAGGCAAGTGTTAACCGTGGATGTAACAACAGCATTAAGATCCGACTTCGGGAGAAATCCCGATGGATGGTGTTTATTTGGTGCATCGCTCATCGACTCGAGTTAGCACTGAGTGATCCATTAAAGAACACAGAGTTTCTGGAGGTTCATGATAGGCTGTTAAAGATGTATCTCCTATATAAAAAAGCAACAAAAAAGCTTCGTCAACTTGAGGCACTCCACGACCTTTATCAACAAACCA
Organism: Phenganax marumi; assembly: GCA_025400095.1. Lineage (NCBI taxonomy): Eukaryota > Metazoa > Cnidaria > Anthozoa > Malacalcyonacea > Clavulariidae > Phenganax > Phenganax marumi. Next base: position 2,640 of record JAODVM010246170.1, on the reverse strand, counting down.
TGGAGTTTGACACAAGAGGAGTAAAGCCGAAGAAATCATCACGGTCGAGATGGATTTCTCACAAGTTGGCTGCAATGAAGATGTGTCTAGACAAGTGGGGTGTTTATATTCAGCACCTTGAAACCATGACAGAAGACGAAACCATCACAAGCAAAGATAAAGCTAAGATGAAAGGTTATCTTCGACGTTGGAAGAGCTCCAGAATGCCGCTACTTTTTGCCTTGTTCATTGATTTATTAACAATACTGTCGATTCTGTCACTGGCGTTTCAGAAGGAGACAATTGATCCAGTGCAAACCGTGAGAGCATTGGAAAAAGTGAAGGAACGTTTGGTACAATTTGAGAAAAAGGCATTTTAGAAATTACCGTACATTAGAAACTTTCTCTCAAGAATCAAGGAAGTGCATGGTCAGTTTTTCTATCAGAACGTCAAACTCTCATCATTCGAAAAACAGAAGGTCTCCGTTGAAAGCAAAAAGAATGAGTACACGGAGAACATTCGACAATGCTTGACTGACCGACTTGAACAAGAGGACGAAGGCCAAAACATAATCAACGCCGTTGTACAAATTATTGATTGCGAGGGGTGGAAAGGCGACAACGAATTTGGCGATGACGCCATTGTTGGAGTGTATGACAACTTTGAAGTTCCGCTCAAGTCTGGTGGTCTCTCAGTGACTGTCCCAGACGTGCTTATCCAATGGCATGAGATCGTCGACTTTGCTGTTGAAAAGATCGGGGTGGTTGGCCAACTTTACCTCACTACATGGCGTAAGATATTTTCTGCACCAAGGAGTAAAGGATGAAAAGATGCACTTATCTTAATTGAATTGTTATTTACTATACCTGTATCCAACGCAAAGCTCAAGAGGATGTGTTCCATGTTAAAACGTGTCAAAATAAATTTCTGTTGTTCTCTCTCCCTTCAGAGGTTGGAAAATATTCTATGCATCATGGAAGAAGGCCCAGTATGGGAGGAGTATGATCCATTACCTGCCATTGAATTATGGCATTCTGCGAAACATAGGCGACTACATGATGAGAAACAAAAGCAATCATATACGACACACAAATCGTACCAAAGTCTTTCGACTATATCGTCAAATGAAAGCGACAACGAGGCAGTGGAAAAAGAAAGCCACAATGGTGACCAAGAAAACAAAGGCCTGAAAGGCGTTGAGGAAGAAAGATCAGAAGAAAGCGAAAGTCCTAGTTTATTCTCTGATTCAGATTCTGAAGACAATTAAACCATAAGAACTTGACAGTTACAATAAGTCAATTAATAATCGTACTAATTTGAAATGAACTCTTTAAGATGATGAACGTACCATAGTAAACGACGACTTTTTGTTTCAAGAGAAAAACGAAAAAAGCCCACAGGGCCATGTTATATTTCAAAAAAAAAATTCATATTTTTGATTAGGCACTGTAATAAATTTAGCATTTGGACCCATATCTATTCACTATGCTTCTACTGACCTACTTCTGTTATTGGCAAGCAATGTCAATTTTCAATCAAAAACTAATGTTTCAAGTGCATAACTGGCCAACATTTACCATCAGTACGATATTAAAATAATTGCATGATTTTCGCGGCAAAGTAAACATATGGCCATCGGACATAATTTTTAAAATGTCCGACCCATTCTGAAACACACCGGACGTTTTGACAGACGGCCTACCGGCTGATATTTTAAGGCCTGCAAAAGGCACAGACAAATGTATCTGTTATGGCTAACACTGGTTGTCAAACTGCCTTGTAGAAGTCATACCATTACTGGGTCTTCAGAGACATGACTTGATCCCAGCAACGAGAATGTATACTGTGTGGCAGGGTTCGAATTAGAAAATCAAAGTCCATTCGCCAAATTTTGTTTAAATTAAACCCATCCCCCCACTAAACTTTTGCTTAAAAACAATAGTCTTGAACTTCTATCAGAGTTAAATGTGTATATTACGGTAATAAACTACAGAAATATTTAAACTAGAAAGCCGCGATTTCTCACAAGCTATTCAGTGATATCGAGAGCAATTGCGCGAAATGGGTGAAATGCGCCGTTAGTATATATTTCAAAAATTCAAAGCAGGAATCAAAGTTGCTCATGTCAGGAAAATTGAAAATTTGAATTTGAAATCATTAGCGTTTTCACTATTTACAAACAAATAACATGATCAATATTATTTTAACAAAACACTATTGCGTGTCACTTATTTGAATCGGAACTTTTGCTGCTTTCTTCCAAGTCTGACAGGGTGTGTTTTGCAACATTTATCACGTCTTGTGCAGTCCCGCCAGCTCTCTTGCATTTCTTTGGGTAGCTATGACTTTTCGCCGAAGTCATTCGGCGAAGTTTCTCTTGGTACCATTGCTCTATGGCTCTATCAGGGTTATAGTCATCAATACTGACGCCCTCCTCACTAATCCGCAGTAAGCTTTCCAGACGATCTCTACTCAACTTGTTTCTTCAATCTGTCTTCACCCTTTTCATTCAGCTGAACATTCTTTCAACTTTTGCATTAGTGAAAGGCGTTATAAGAAGTAAATTAACGACATGAAAAACACCAACACATTCATTTTTCAAGGAAATGTTCGTAAAAACCTTACTCCATACATCTAAGTAATTGACATCTCGAACATCG
>JAODVM010246059.1:0-12766 GCA_025400095.1 Phenganax marumi | reverse complement strand
CGCACTCGCGCTACGCTGCGATGGCTCACCTGAACTCGACGACGCCAAGCGCAAGTATCGCCAGCGCGCCCAAACGGCGAACGTCCCGGTGTTTGACGAAGTCGACGACCTCGCGGCGGCCCTATCCGCCATCTCGCATCTCGAGCGGCGCCTGGCCCAACTGCCCGCACAAACAAGGTGAGGCGTGCGCTAGACGTTGGTCTTGTCGGAGAACGACCGGATCTGCTCCGGCGAATAGCTGCGCAATCGCAAATCCCTGAGATGGGGCCCGAAAACGTCGTCGATGTCGGCTTTGAAGTGGCGGAAAATCTCCGCCATGTAGTAGTCATGCCGAATGAGTGAGAGTGCCATCTTGACGACCGCACCATTTGCCGTGTGGGCGGCGTAGATCTCACCATCGGTGTTCGCAGTCAGCATCTCGCGGTGATCGATCGCGATCGTGAAGAGATTGTCCGCGGTGCCCATGCGCACGCCACTCGCCTCGTGGACATAGATCTCGCAGCGCTTATTGAAACGGAACTCTTCCGGATCATCGCCGAACAGGACAAGGCCTACTTCCGCGAAAGCCGCGAGAAGATGCTCAAGGCGGTCACCGTGGGCAGTCTCGCGGTGCTGAGTCTCGCCGCGCTGGCCGGCTACGCGCCGGAGTCGGAAACCGCACAGGCGACGGGACGGCTCGCGCGCGCCGGTGGCGTCGTGAAGAACCCGAACACGCTCGGGATCTTCCTCGCGACCTTCTCGCCGGCGTGCCTGCTGTTCATCTTCCGGCCCGGCGGCATCCTCTCGGTCCAGCACGTGGAGCGGGTGTGATGCCGTCGCTCGACGCGCTGTTTCCCAAGGCCCTGTTCCCGGATACGAGGCGTGACGTCGCCTTTCCCCTGCTCGGTGCGGTGCTGCTCTTCGCCGCCCTGGTCGGCGCCGGCCTGATCTACCAGACGCTCCTCGGGACCGGCTCGGCCGAACGTCTCGTCACCACGATGGGGAACAGTGCCATCTCTTGCATTAATAATCGCATAAATATATGTACAGTTTACCTTAACAACTGCTTGTTTTCCAGGTCGTACCAATCAGTCGTATTGCTCTTAGTTAATTCAAAAAATCTATTCCTATTTCTGTAAAAAAACCTCATATCATCAGAACTATAATTCATCAAGGCTAAACACAGCCACGCGTAACTACGTATGCACATTTCGCATATAGAATACTTATGAACCAAGCAACTTACTTAAAATATAAAGCTAAATCTGTGGCTAATATACAAAGTTCTAACATCGTAAAAGCAGATTCGTATTCATCCGTAGTTAATCCGCTGAAAATCTCATTGCCCTGAAATCAAAATGAAACTAAACTACAACAACTTCTTTCCTTGCGAAGAAAGTAGCATCTCTTATTGCGGTCACGAGGATTGAGGAAATACTGTATTTGTATAAGATACTACTGAAAGTGAAATGAGTCAACTTACTGAACTGTGCAGTATCATAATACAATGATCAAAATGATGGTGCTCCATTGTTGATGTACTATAAAGACGAGCCAAAGGAGAATCAATCCTGAAAACAAGATAGAACAAAATGTGTTGTGGGATATGTGTCCAACCGTATAAAGCCTTTTTTTCTTTTGGTTTTGAACGACTCACGCACGTAGCCCCAATTAAAGCCCTTATAGTGAAAAGCTTCAGCGAAGTTAAAATAGACTTGTTACCAGTCTAGCGATCACCCTCCATGAAAAGATCAACCTGGTCCAACTATCATGGGGGGCACCTGATGATACACATATGGCTCTCAAGTGTGCGTGTATTTCTTGTTATGCAAAACCTCTAAGGTACTTACTTGACTTGGAATGAATTATTCGTCCCACGATGGTCTAGGTCGTGGCACAGACAAGCAACCAACAACGCCAGCCGCTCAAGATCGGTATGAAAAGTACCTATTTTACTGTTCTAAAGAAAAAACACGAACCACAAATAACGTATAAAATATGAATTGAAAACGACTTATTGAAACAACTGGAACAGATTGCCTGGAGAATTTATGCATCTGCTTGCCTTCGCATGCCAAAAAGTGAAGTATACATTACGGAATCGCTTCATAATGCACTGTATAGACTTCCAAGACGACATTTTCGATCCCAAGAGTTCTCAATAACTCACGAATTAAATTCAATTTCAGATCACTTTTCACTGAAATATTCGGAACGTAGCGACTTTCGCAAGCTCGTTTCCAACTTCCAATATTCATAATGAATTCAGAAAACAGGTTTGTATTCTGAGCATTTGATTGGCTGATTTTTGTGAGCCACCATTCGGAGGATTTGTTATACAAACCTGATTCAGAATTTCATCATAAACATTTGAACTTGGAACGAAATGTTCGCAACAAAGTTCCGAGTAGTTCACTGAAAAGTAATCTGCAATCGACTGTAAACAGCTAACTTACCTTGATTATAGCAAACATTGTTTGTCCAACGTTAAAAGCATGACGCCAATTATGGTAAGTGACCTGGCGATAATTTTTCTTCACTGACATCACCCAGCGACACAAGACCTATAGATGAAAAAAGATATATTCCTGAATAGTTTATGTTGGCTTTGGCCTTATACTGGAGCACAACAAGAGTTTTCACGAAAACAATGCATGATCAATGGTCTCCAAGGAACTTCGGCTTTGCGCCTATTATCACAGACGAGGTGAGAGTCAGAAGAAATTGCAGAATTTTGTGCGCGTAACGGCAACCTCTTCATGCTCAGCACTAAAGACCTCACGCTCTCTATACGGTTGTCTCTATGAAACCGCCTTGATGTGATTAGCGACGCTAATCACATCAGACTACTACAAATCTTTATTCTGTACACATTTCCGTGTTTTCTGTACTTGGAGAATTTAGTTTGAAAAACTTACATCTTTCTCGATACCAAACCGCGTATGTAAATTCAGCTCATAAAACATATTTAAAGTTGCGTAGCAAGTATTCATCTCGTCCAGCGTATCATCGTCAAAACCAAAATCCAATAATCTTCTCGAAATTGATTCAGAACCATTCATTCTCTGAAACGAAGTAATAAAATCAGTGACCCAATGATATGGTAATTCGCTAATATTCCAATAACGGACTTCGATGTAGAAACAAATGAACAAAAACAGCTTCGCAGGTCAGTGGTTAGAGGATAGGGTTGACTACACTAGAGGTCACAAGATCAAAACAAGGCGCGGTTAGTGGATTTTGCAAGGGCCTTGGTGCGGTTGCACTCGGAGAAACTTAAAACAAAAATATCAATAGTATATTCTAGAATATCTCAGTCATTCACGTACCTTTAATTTTGTCACTTCCTCAGGTGATGCAGTAGCATGATAGGACAATATCTAAACGTAGAATACCATAAATATATATGCAAGCGATCACGGTAAAATTCACACCACAAGCAGCCAGTTTTGTTATGATCAATCAGTACGTGCACAGTACCATGTCGAACGACAACGTAACAAATCCAAATACTTGAATATTGCAAGCATTTAGCTTAGAAGTGATTCTATTTATTTCCACTATTTTATTTTCGCTCGTATTTTGTTATGTCAACACTTACTTCAAAAGCTACTCTTTGTTTCGCCATCGCTTTCTGTACGTCTTCGTATACAGACGTATTATGAATGGCCATTCCACAAAATATCGCGAAAGCCTTCAAGAAAAATACGTCGGTTTTTAGGGAGTATAAGCTTCACGTTTAAATACTACGGCAAACGGCAGAGTGGTTTTTTCTTGGCAGTGTTTCCTCGCTTATTTTTTTAGATTTTCCACTGTAGGTCAAACAGTTTTTTTTAATCTCTGCGCCAGCACAACTAGTTTATCTTCGCCTTCCTGTCTTTGCATCGACTAAGTTTTCTTCGCCTAGCTGACTAGCTGTTGTTTGAAGTTTGTTGAAAAACGGAAAGATTAAACTCTCTAATATACACAAAAGCACCGTAGTATAAACTCATCTAGTCCTCACTATCAAGGGAAGCTTTTAGAGTACGTGGGTTACACGTGATCCAGTTCAGTTAAGCACATGCACTTTGTACACCATACGGGTAAGGAAAGAATGAAAGACTATTTGAAACTTTCTTGCAGATATCGCACGCTCCAAATCCCTGACTGCATTTTCATGTAACTAGTTACCAACCGGCATTGCTTAGGGGTTACGTCGAAATCAAACAAACATGCTTCTTAGCATACAGTTGATTGTTGCTGAATCTCGCCATATACCGGTAGTATGAATCCCAGTAGTCATGGCAAGGTTTTCACTCGAAGAACTTACAGTCCTAAGTACAACATGCTGGTCCCCTCCAAAACCTAGCCCGGCATATTAGCACTGATTAAACATTCTATTCAAATTTTTTCGACGCTAGGTCCGACGTCTGAAAAGAGTATCTTGTATTCTAGTCACCTCAAACAGGTTCTCGTCATTAGCGTTGAACGGCGTGTTGTCCATCTTGTTGAGAAGCTGAACGACTCCCAATATCTCTCCAGAACTGTCGCGAACAGGCATGCATAAAATAGTCTTCGTTTTAAATCCCGAAGTTTCATCAACCTGCAAGAATGAAAAGTCTCGTTTCTTATCGTCATTTGAGTCAAATGTCCTTCATATCTACAACTGACACAAGCTGATAGCTCAAGAGAATAAGTCTGTGACTAAAAGATGAGGAAAAAATTAAAAACAAGAAGCGTATAGAGCGCAAAAGCCTTTTCAGAAATTACATGCTCCCAAATGTGTTCACAAAGTATTGATAAATTTATCAGTACGATATAGATATAGATAAAAAGCGGCCAAATGGTAACCGTTTATGTGACGCTGTTGCATTAAAAGGATTACAGGCTTGTTTACTCTGTCCGACGCTAGACGATTTTATTTTTTCAAGAGGGATCTCCTAGAAATCATCGCCTAAAAGGTAATGTTTTTACAAACAGTCGCTCTTCGTAGCTATCTGTGTTTGCACGCGTATATTTCGCCTGCGTCTAGTTTCGCTCTGTCCTTTGTTCGCAATTTTTAAGCGTTCACGTTTCGTAGTTATCCACAAACCACATTTAACGCAAGCCACGTGACAACACTGAATATTGATGCAATTGACACGACGTTTAATTAGTAAAATCATGATTCTAATAAGAATGCCACAGGACGAGATATTAACATGAACGTGACCAGGGGCGGATCTAGCATTTTAGCTGACTGATGCAACTGGGTTCGAGCGCCGAAGGCGCGAGCCGAGCGCCAAAGGCGCGAGCCATCTAGGGGGGTCCGGGGGCATGCTCCCCCGGGAAAATTTTGAAATTTATTCTCTCGGAAACGCATTTTTCACCATTTTGACAACGACATTGGCAAAAATTTTAGCAGCAGTATAGTACATAAAATCTTGATTTTTTCCTACTTATTTTTTATTTTCTTGTAAATAAAAAATGTTTCCACTTACCTGTGGAAATAATCACTGCATGCATGAATTAATGTTGATAATTATAATACCTATACCTTCCTCATCACAGCAACATATCTTGTCGTATATGTCAGACTGTACATTAATAAATGGAAATGCCTTTTATTTTTTGCTGTGAAAGTGAAAACACATTCTCACAACAGAAAAAACAAGCATGCTCCACCTCTCGTCTTCATGAGGTTACGTAGTAACCAAGGTTAACATATTAGGAACCAGCGCGCGGCCTGTGGCAGTGGAACGATGTCTTGAAATAGGAAGGGAGGGGCTTGAAGTGGAGCCGCTGAGCTCTGAGCAAAATTCTCTTAGGGGCCCCAGTATCTTTGTGGCGCCACTGATTTTAGGTATTCTAAACAGAAGTACCATAATGCTTTGTTGATGATAGTGCTGTCTAAAGACCGTCAGACAGGGTACTGGAATACCGCTTTACTTTATTTTTTGATTAATTTACACGATCCAAGTACAAAAATTATCAAAGAAAAGTTTTCTAGTAGAAAATATACATAGCTTCTTGTTATGTTGGTTTAGAGCAACTCTTATGGGGATCCCCGACCTGCAAGGGCGAGTAATTTACGATATTTAAGATTGAGATAAGTTTATTGAAACCCTTTGCAGTTATGTACAAAGTATACAGAGCTGAATTAGCGGGCCTACACTATTATCTAAACATTAAAGTTATTTTTCCTATTTATATAAAACTATCTAGAATGTTAGTAATATTTAAAAGTAAAATGGTCAGAACATAGCTTTGTTCGACAATACTGTTTATCGTTGAAAAGGTGAAAACTCCGATTGCTACCATTTCGTAGGTTGTTGTCGTTTCTGAACTCCTGCCCCCGCCGCTGAACGTTGTTTCCGGCGCCCCTGTGTGTTTACACAAAATCTTTAGCTCGTCGAATAGTTGACATCCCTGCTGTAATTTGATGAGTAAATATCTTGTCTTTGGGAATATTTTCTTCTGCATTGTTCGTTGATGATCAGCCTGGATAAAACAGCAAAATCTGATGATCTCAAAGGGGCTAAGTGTGTAAGGGATGAATTTGGGACAGAACCCAAATATAACCGGAACTTTGGACCTTCAATGATAATAGAGAGGTTCAGATTTGACGTCCACTACCGCTACCACTACCTCTTGCTACCTAAGCTTATATTTAATTGGCCAGTCAATTAGATAGGACGCATCTCATTGGTTAGTCTTGGCAGTCGTATTAGTAATGGAAGTCAAATCTGAACCTCTCTAATATAAGTTGCTAAAGCAAAGATTTTTGAAACTGTCAAAGAAGCTTACAGATTTAACTAAGAGAAATACGATTACTCCATATATTTCTAGCCTAGGATGCAGACAGAAGTTTGAACCCTTGTAGGTTACCTGGGTCAAAAGGAAATAATCGAACCATCTTTACATTTTAAGAGCAGTGAAGTTCAAACTGTCGCTATGTATTCATGCGGCATTTCAAACTGAGAAACTATTTTTGAGCAGTTCGTTGATGAGACTACAAAAAAACTGCAGCTATTTTCTTTTTTTTTATTTTTCCTATTTTTTGCTAAAAAATTGTTCAGTGGCTTTGTAAAACTTTTGTTTGCAAATGTGGAAAGACTGGGGCCGACCTCGGACTCTTGGTTTCAGATTGACTGCTGGTAGCCTTCCATGTATTTTTAGTTCACTGGTGCATTATTATTTCTATACTTTTTAAGAAAAAGCCTGGACTCGAGAGTTAAGAAAATGTAGCGACAACTGTGCGAACATTCCCGTTTATCATCAAACTCTCTCTCACACATCTGATACATGGCTGGTCTTCGACCGATGTTATATCAGCCCTACATAGACACCACACTCAACACTTCGTTCAGTACTTTATTGGAACGCAATTTATTCATTTCCATCACTTAAAAACTCAGTTTTGAAACAAAAGGGTCTTGAAAAGATCTTTCGATTTGCAATGATGTGTCTTGATTTGAAAGATTTCTGGTTAAAACATAACAACGTTATGAAAAGCAGAAGTGGTCGATTTGTGAATCAAAATACAACAATACTACAGGCATTTCATGAAAAATGAAAAGGAAAGATTAAGTTAAAGATAAGAACATAGACGCCATGCAAAAGCCGACAAACGACCAGCAATATAATCATCAGTTCTTGCAAAAGAACGGAATACAGCGTTCGGAAGCAAAATATAGCTGACATTCACCTGCCTGTTAGTATGGCTCTATCATGTCGAAGGAAAACGTACCTTTACAAAACTTCATGTAGTTTTTACGTGTTGGCTTGGTGGTTCCGCTGAAAATGGAACCTGTTTTTTGAAAGCAGAAAATTGCAGTCCACGCCCTCGATTCTGATTGGCTAAACGTATAATCAGCTCTGGTTGGTCAAGGTATGTATTAAGTGGTCGGGTTAGGGATCGCTCGACTAAATCTTCTATTGCTATCGGCCGAGAAATACAGAAAAGAATATCAGGAAAAACTGAGGGTTATCGTTTTAACCAACGTAAGTCAGTGTTGGCCGACTAAACTCGGACTTCGTGTGCGGCTGTGCGCCCAGTATATATAAGTTCTTTCTAACGTAATAAAAAGCTTTACAGGAACGAGTACTACACAATTTGAGACATTTTGTCAAAAGATGTATGCATCATGCCCATGTAGTTTTTGTAAGCTAGGTTTTGTTTTGTTTGTGACAAAATATTTTGTCAACAGAACATGAATGAAAACGAAGAGAATTCTAAACTAGAAGTTGGAATAGCATTGATTTCGAAATATCTTATACTCTAGTACTGTAAGCAAATCTAATGCTGCTCGATATCTAGTTGGGAAGAATCATTTAGAAGCTAGCTAGTACCATAGATTCAAGTATCCAAAGTAATTTTCAAAGAATCTCCCCCGGATCAATATATAGCAGCTCTGCGAGGGTTGCAAATTTTGAATATTTCGTACAGACAAAATAACCGTTTTTGAGCTGAAAGTGGTTATTTTCCGTACTTAATACAAAAATATACAAAATTTGCAGGGCTATACGTTTTCTGCATTTTACAACTCGTACCCAGAGTGCTCAAAATATCTGGTCTGCGTGCCTTTTTTAAGAGTGCCGTGCCGAAAGTAGTTGTACTGTAGAACTGGTTTAAGAGATGTAGCTTTGAACAACTTACCCCATGCAGGAGACAGAGTGTTAGTTTTGGATCGCGTATAGATTATTAGTATATAGTTAATTAAGTAAAATAACGCCTGAGGCCATATGCGCAGCAGGAGTGTCGTTTAATACTAGGTGTTCTTTGGTTAAGTGCTCAGTGATAGTGATAGTCAACACGCTATTCGAATAGGAATAGCTGCAACAGGCTGTTTTTTTTTTTGGAACGTTTATCTTCTATCCACTCTACATTGATCCTACGGTGCGCGCGTAAACCAAAGTAAGTTTCACTTCATAGTTTTATTATGTATTATTGCATATGTTATTTAGACAATAGCTTGTTTGTTTGCATGAATTACTTAGTTGTTACTGGAACTACCAAACATTGTTGAACTGTTTAGCATGATGCATGTGCACGAAATAACTTTATAATTTGTATGAGTTGTGGTCTAGTTGCGTGTTGTATAGAAATCACGCGATATATTTAGTAGCTATCTTTTATTCTCATCACGTTATCTAGTTCGAACCTACCTACCTACTTACCTGCCTATCTACCTGAGCTACCCAGTCAGAGCTATATTCTACTTGGTTTATTCGTCTACTGTACACTGGCGGTTATACCATCTTTCTACACTGAATACTCGTACAGTACAATAAAGTTCATGTTTCCTTATATTAACTGACTGTGTACGCGTTTATGCTGTTCTGTCGAGTTCGAAATATCTGCGCACCTGCACCAAGTGTTGTTTTACACGACTCAGTGACAGTTCGGTTCGTCATATTCTGTTGTAAGACAACAGGTGGAGCGTACAGTTTTAAACATGCTCTGTTGCTAATTGTCCGCTCGTAACTTTGCGTACACGGGGAGAAAGTTGAAGTATTTTTCACTTTCCTGGTGTGCATGCAAGACTAAGCGCCAACAGAAAACAACAGAGCGTGTTCAAAACTGTCCGCTCCGCCCGCGCGGACAAAACGGCTGTAGTGGAAAATAGCCTTTTGTCGTAGATAATAGTAGTCGTAGTGGCAGTGGAAGTCAAATTTGAACTCCGCTATCATCTCGTCTCAACACGCATATAAAAAGATACCTCTACATACGTTTGATAGCTCTAGATGCCTGAGCAAGAATCATGGCACGATTAAAAAGTGCAACTGCGGTATGTTGGAAGATTTTCAGTAAATCCGTGGGGGCCTTGGCTCTTCGAAAACACACTGTGGCATCAGATTTCGTCATATAATTCGAAAACTACTCCGAAGGGCGTCCTAGTACGTTTTGTCTAACTTTGCGATGGTGCATACATCCTGAACAGTATGTTATACACCAGGGGCCGGTTGTTCGAAAGATGGATAGCACTGTCCAATAGATAGTGAATTTTCATCGTTATTAAAATTAGACTAAAAATACCGAAACTTCCATTGTGGTAAATGATATAAATATTTGAGACTTTAATTTATAGATATCAGTCGTAATATTATGATGTTGTAACGATCAATGGAAATTTTACGGTTACAAAAAATCACTATGCGTGGATAGCAGTATCCACCTTTCGAACAACCGATCCCAGTATCGATCCCAGTAATGTAGAACGCTTTTTAATTTGTCATGTTTTACTTACAACATCTGACGAATCGTTCTCTTCCCTCTCTGGTCCCCCTGATGGTGAACGTATATGCCGAATGAGCGCGGAGAAAGTCTGAACACGAACCAAGTGTTCTTTCTTCTTTGTCAGCTTTTTTTGAAGGCAGCGCCTGAAACGATATTTCAAACAAGATGTTCACCTGGGGCGGCCAACGGAAAACTGCTAGATTAGATATAGAGATTAGATATCATTAGACATTTGAGATGGATAAACATTGTCCACATTCCAAAGTTAACTGATGAAACAAATTAACTCTTTTCACACGCCGCACTGCCGTCGCATTTGTTTGTGTTTTTAATAAATTCGCCCCAACTAAATCCGACGTAAGCGCGAAGTATGGATCAGGCCACTTGGGGTGACTCGGAGACACATATAATATAAAAATATACAAAGTAAAAAGGTATTTACTTAATATCCTTCTTGATTGGACGATTAAACGTAATCACGAGAATGCGCGTGGGGTCGTCCTCTGGATATGCATTTGCTATTTTTTCTACCAGTTTCTTCAGCAGAAAAGTCTTTCCTGTACCAGCAGCTCCTTCCACCAGCACATCGGTAGACAAGTCGACTTTAAGCAGCGGTGCTTGTTCTTTGTTGTAAAAAAATGTTCTTTCAGATATGCTTTCTAATTGTTCACTAGAATCACACACGGCTCTTTTCCTTTTGCGAAAATTAATTCCGTTCAAGTGATATCTTCGGAGGAACTTCATCGCGATGTCTAAATATTCTTGAAACGCATCCGCAGAAGCATTTCTTGGCACACTCTTGAACCATGATTTGAGATCATTTACATCTTCCTTAAATAGAAGGTGAACTCCATTTTTGGGCTGGAGCGTACGACGGGAGGACAGTGGAAATGACACTACTTTGAAAACAGGAGTGTTGGAACCATTTAAACCAAAGCTACGGAGTAGTTTTGGAATTTTTCTCTCCAGTTGCTGGCAAGCCTCTTCGTACTTGGAAGGCGATGCTTTGCACTCGATGACCATCAGGCCATGCTTCGTTACATAAACAAAATCTATCTCCTCGCCGTCGACCTTCAGTCCGTGAAATACAAAACCAAACATTTTTCCATCCTTGGAATTGCTAAAATAGTGAGTAATTCTGCCAGGTCTTGCTTCGTTTACCCTTTCGAATGCATTGTAGAGCACGCCCTCAGCCTCTGCTCCTTTATCATCCAACCCCTTCTTCCGCATGAAGACAAAAGGAACCATGAAAATTTCAGGACTATTTTTCTCTCTCCATCCTTCGAAAGAAATAAACGTTTGAACTCCACCAATTATGTGGCCTTCGTAATTGTCAGTCAGATGTACAGGGTGTGTCAAAAAAAGAAGACCTTCAGAAATTAGCCTATCGTTATAGCGCCTGAACACTACGCTAAGAGCCACAGATACGTTAACACGGATGCGTTATTTTACCAAGTTTTTGAAGCTACTTAACAATGTTGTTTGCTTTGCCTGTTTAGGTAAACTATTCCATAGCATAGGCCCACTATATCTGAAGCTTTTTCTAAGTATTCAGTTTTTGGTCTAGGAACTGACAGATTGCTATCAGCATTTCTTAGATTGTAATTACTAAGATTTGTTTCCCTTGGGATCTATATAAAGTGGTGGCACATTTCGATTTTATGTTTTCGATGTGTGTTTGTTTGACAGAGCGCTAAGCCATGTTTGACGGAGCGCTAAACCGTACTATTTCTGCAAAAGTAAACGCGGGCGCTCTACACCTCGTTGTTTCTTTTTTCGCAGAGTTTGAAGTTCTGTACAAGCCGATATTTTCGGTATGTAGAAAAGTTTTATTTTGTTTTTTTATGGCGAATATAATGCCTCTTAGTACCTGTGGAAAAAGTGTCCATCAAGGTGATGAACGTTTTAGCAACGATTTTAATATTCTCGTGGAAAACAGTGCTCATTTATTAGTCTAATAGTTCTGTTTGTTGAACAAAAAATTCCCGTGTGCGAGTGGAACTGTCAAACTGTCGATAACATAATGTCACTTTTAGATCAAACGTATACCTTCATGCCCTTAAAAATCAACTTATCCCGAGCACAGAACTTTTGTGAGTACCGAAGTTCGCCCGGAGTTCCGGCGTTTTTTGTCTGATGGAGCCGGAGTTGCAGCGCTTCCCTCTCAGCTCCGGCGCGAGACTGCAAATGACTGTGATTCTTTGAATTTGTTGAAAGTGCCGCTAAATCTGAGTCGTACCTCCAGTTGGCTCAAAAAGCAACATCACCATTATTGCGTCTGTGATTTTATGACAGGAGAGTAGTCACCTCTGAGCGTGCCATTTCGCTGACGAAAAGAGCAGTTGCCATGCCGCGACATGTGATATGCTGAAGCAGCAGTTTCCTTTAGTTTTTGCTGTAAAGCCCGTTTTCCACTAGGCGGAATTAGCCGTGCTGAAAAATAATCTAGGAACGTGATGGTTCGCTTAAAGGGAACTCCATTCCTAAAGCAAGTTGGGCTTAAATAAAAGACAAGACCTTGAATAGATTGTCTGTGAAGTCGTTCGGTCTGAATGTAAATAATAAAGGAGAAATGCTTCGGCAAAGTTT
>JAODVM010245948.1:0-12766 GCA_025400095.1 Phenganax marumi | reverse complement strand
GATCTTCAATTTGGCTTCACCCAATCATAGGGCGACAACATAGGAGTTATCGTTCCAGGTGTATTGAGTTCACTGGTCTATACTGCTCAAGTCGTTTTCACTCGTTTGACTGGAATCACCAGAATCGCTATCAGTATCCAAATACAAAGGCAACTTTTCTCGACTGTTCACGTTGCTCCTAGTTTCAGTAACATGCTTACAATCTACTTTATCGTCAATTGAACTTGAATCAGAAGATTCGGAGCCAGTTTCATCTGACGATGACAAATGAGTTTCTGTCACAAACAATCGTATTCGTTTTCTAGGCTTCGAAGTCATTTACATGCACTTCTGTGTAAAATATTCAGTTTGACATATATAGTTTATAGATAATTTCCCACAACTTTCGCCAAAATATTCGCAACTTTGTTCGGAAATTCGCAACTTCGCTGCGAATTTCCGTGTAAAATGATCTCTCCGACAAGCGAGTAATTGTTCATGTGAGTTGTGTGTAAAAGAAAGGAAACATGGCCAGGTGGATCGGAAAAGTAAGTTTGCTAAAGGGTATATATTGCATGGACTCTACAGGGTGCATCCAAAAAATGTACTCGAAATTAAGTGCGTTATTTCGCTTGAGTTCCTCGACTTGTGAACGACGTTTTTACACGTTTTGACGTATAAGGCTTTTAGCTGTTGAATCATACAGTTTTCATGCCTAGTATAGAAAAAATTAGCAAATATGCACGAGCTTGATAAAAACTGTCAATCAAACTCGCTTATTACTTTCGTTGAGAATTGGGACTAAAACATGATGAAATCAACACCCTTCGAGCTTAAGCTAGTGTATATCACTTCAACTAACAAACATTTTATAAAATCACTGTATAGGCCATGACTCGTTCGTGATTAATTGCTTTTTCCTTTTTTAACGCGCACCTTGAAATACTGCCAAATTTATCGGACTTGTATTTGATAACTTTTTCGTCATTTGACATAAAAAATGTGTTATTCAACAGCGAAAAGCCTGGTCTTTCAGAGTATGCAAAAATTTTGTACAGAAGTCGAAGGATTCACACTCATAACGTGTTCAAGTTTGATTACTTTTTTTAATACACACTAGCTCCTTATAGAAGCCTATGAGGCCCACTTCAATTGTTTATTGTTCCATTTTCAGCTTTCTGTTCTTGTGTTTCAACTTAAAGTTTCAACTTCGCAGTTGACAAAATAAACATGTGACGCTAGAGTACGCTTCTATAATGAAGACATTGGAGCAAGAGGTTCTGCTAAGTAACTTAATTAAATTACGCGGTTATGACAACTAACACATTCATTGGCTGTCTTCTGGCCAACTTTTGACATGTAAATTTCCGATTGAGAGCAGGTTTTAAGTAACTTATTGCAACTTTTGGCGCTCAAATCAATTTGATACCTCGTTTCAGATCGCTGTATCATTAACTTAGTTTCATTCGTTTTTTGAATATCTACGCAAACGGCAGTTAGCGAGCGCTTACAAAAGAAGTTCTTGGCCGACAACTTCCCAGGTATGTACAGCGATCCTTTACATATATCTAGTGGGTGCATAATATCGATATGTATACGTTTGAAATTGCGTGTTATCATCAATTGTCCAAAATAGTTGTTACAAGTAAGATTTGGTAAAAGTCAGAAATGCTTTTCAAATAAGTTGAAACGGCTACCTAAGTATGATGAATATAACTACTCATTGACCGAACAGGGGAAAAATCAGAAGAAAAATATGCGCTGATATGGTTTCAAGACGAGGATAAATACACTGTTGGCGAGAGAAAAAAAATTGTTGAAAAAGAGGTCAATGTCAAAGAGTGTGTAACTATCAAGGTTCCTAATGGAAAGTGGAAAGGTCGAGTCGTGGTTATTGGTATGTATGTTTATCCATACTGTTGTCAAATTGCCCTTCAAACAACAAGACCCATAAGATCAACTAAAGCTACAGTTGTTAAACTAAATTTCTTGCGTCTATGGAACTAGATGTCATTGCATGGCGCATGCACAAAGGAAAAAGCGGATTCATTGCTTCGGTTCATACTGTTCAAATATTCTTTTTAGGGACAGAAGAGGAATGCAAATTACGCCTGGAGGCGTACGAAAGATATATTTTAGCTGATAAACCCGCAACTGCAAAAAGGAAGGGAGAAACTGCTGAAGACCATATCGCAATAAGCGACAAACCTAAAAGTGGAGGTCATTTGGTTTGCTTTTTATTTGATGAAACAAGACGTGTAGCACCTGAACAGAGTATTTATCTATTGATGTTTGTTGCTTGTTAAGGCTCACGAAAAAGAAAAAGATCGCTCTTCGACTCTGATGAAGAAGAGGAGATTGAGGAGCGTCAGTCTCTTCAAGAAACACCAATGAGTATTTAGTTTTAATCATTTATGTGGCAATTCACTCATGTTATTTAGAATAAAATGCGTGCTGAACTGCTGAAGTATTTATATACCTAACATTTTTCACATGCAGCTGCAGATGTGCTACAGGAAGCCAACCGAGTCAAAGAATTATTGTCGGCTAAAAACAAGGTAATTTAGTTCATAATCATTACCAGATGGCAATTTTAAGAAGTGCATGAACACCGTTCGATTAATATGGCAACTTGCAAACTCACAATTTGAGTATTTAAAAGCACAAAATTGTGAATTATTACATCTAATAGCCCAAATCTTGAGTTTGAAAAATCGCATTGTAATCGGAGTAGGCCATATACATGTTTATTGTACTCGTGTAGATCGGAATAACCTATCGCTCACTTTAGCTTTCCGTAGAGATTGTTTTGATCACAATTACACTTCACGATTTTATCTTTCACGTATAGAGCCCCAGTTCTGAAGGCAAAAATATAGAACAGCTCATAAGCAAAGTTTTTGAGCGGCTTGATGCGATTGAGAGTAAAGTTGATTCTATTCTGAATCTGAAATCATCTTCAGTTGCCATACGGAGAAATCAGTATGAAAGTTTAGAACCCACATGCACGCCGACGCGCTCAAACAGTCCAGCAGATCAGGTAATAGCAATGAACTGCAATATTGAATATAAGTTTATAAAAGTGATTCACGTTTTTCGCAGAAAGTGGGACTCGGCACGAACGCTGCACGAATATGTTGTACTACTCATGCAATTCCTCATGTACGTATTTTCAGATTAGTACACCCTCACCCTCTCAGATGGCTGAAAAAAGTTGCAATGATGAAGACGAAGAATTTGTGAGCATATATTTATTAACAATACATGTAATTGGCATGTGTCGAGGATGAAAGTCGAGAGTAAAAAGTCCAGTTTTCCGTACAACCGTTTTTCTTCATTTTATATCACAAAACAATTCATGACAATTTATCATTACGAGTGACAGGACAGTTTATGATAAAGAATGACATATTTTATGAAAAAAAAGTAAGTTTGAAAGCCATGTAAATGCTTCTTGGTGTCATAAAAGAATTAGAGTCTTTTACCTGAACCCCTCGACACTTGACAATTTCATAGAATCACTCTTTAATAATTTAATTGAGAGTTTGAAACAACCATGGCCATTTCTACAACTTTAAGATTAAATGTTGAATTAACACGTCACGTTCGTTTTTTACTGTAGATTATTAATGGAATCAACCTCCTGAATGATGTGACAGCAAAAGCGAAAAAACCATCTTTGTATGCCACGCAATTGCTGTCTCATTTATTCAGTGACGAAGAAATGCGGGAAGGTTGTGTGGAGCCAAGAGACTCAAAAGGGAAAAAGAAAATTTTAGAACAAGAAAAGATAAATTTGATAAAAAGTAGGTAGCAATAAATCAAAAATAGTTGAACTACAGTAATCAGTACAAAGATATATCACACAAGTTTAACAGCGTTTATTTGCAGCATGCATAATCTAAAGTTAAACTAGCCCAGTTATAATCGCACATTGAATACAAGCTTAACTTAATCATTCAAAAAATACCAGACTGTATAATTTCTTACCTTTAGAGGTACTTAATATTCATCCCGAATTTTTCTTTACAGAATGTATTGCTATCAAATATGGTGAAAAGGCGCTGAAAAGTTGGTCTGAGATTCGCCAGAGCCTCAACCAAAAGTGCCTGGACAAACGCAAGCGGTTCAGGAAGTTGGAGGAATGGCAAACAGAAAAAACTGATGGAACTTTTATTAGTTAATTCTTTGTCTAGACGTTTCACCTTGTTTTACATTAAGAATAAAATTTTCAATACTTAAAACTCTAAAAAGATATCAATTGCTTTTTTTTTCGCCAGTGTAAGAGATTATGTATTTTTCAACTGAGACCTGTGTGTACTGAATTGGTTAGATGCTTAGGAGAACAACTATATGATGACAAGATCGTCGATTGACAATAGAATCCCAAAGAAATAATTAAGATCCTAAATAAGATCCTAAATATTAGAACATTTAGGATCCTAAATAAGGTCTAACATTATCCTATAAGATCCTGCAGGAATATGTAAGATCCGATATAGGATATTTTAAGCATATTTAGGATTTCCATTAAGATCCTATAGGAATAACTAAGATCCCAAGTAAGATCCTAAAGGAATATTTAGGATTCCAGATAAGATCCCATTGAAATGTTTAAGATCCTAAAGGGATATTTAGGATCCGAAATAAGATCCTATAGGATAATTCAAGATCCTGCATAAGATCTTATAAGAAAACAATAAGATCTCATGTAAGCTCGTAAGATACTTTAAGATCTTGTAAGATCTTGTAA
This sequence comes from Phenganax marumi, assembly GCA_025400095.1. NCBI lineage: Eukaryota > Metazoa > Cnidaria > Anthozoa > Malacalcyonacea > Clavulariidae > Phenganax > Phenganax marumi. The sequence goes on along the minus strand of JAODVM010245948.1, from coordinate 8,034 downwards.
GATCTTAACTTAAGATCCTACAGGATCTTACAAGATCTTATTAAGATCTTATGAGATCTTAAGGTAAGATCTTATCAGGATTTGAATAAGATCCTATCTAGGATCCTATAAAGATCTTAATAAGATCCTACTTAAGACTTCCACCAGGGATTATATTGAATAAATGGTACATTGAAACTGTTTGTTTCAAATTGAATGGGAAGTTGCTTTTTTACTATGCAATAATATTCCAATCGAGACTAATTTTCAGATGGTATGCAAAATCATTTTACCCCTGCTTGTAACAGTGACACAACAAAATATGTTATTAATCCAGAATCAAAACTTAGTGCACTATTTTTTTGCTAACTGATGTTGTCAAAAACCTGACAATGGATTGCTGTTGATGATAATGAACAGCCAAAAGAAAAGTTGATAGTGTTCTTTCACATATAGATAAATCAATTTATGAATGAAAAGTTGACTGATTTTTTCTCATCTCAAATGTATTGTAGACTCTGATTACAATTGAGTTCACTTGCAGTCTAATCATATAAATGTACATCATCACAGTATTGTTGTAAGTAGATTAGACTTGACATGTACATGTGGGACTGCTTTTTGTTGTAAAACTTTAAAATTAGAATACAGGATGCACCTGTAGTTGAGTGTATTCAATTATACACTTTTTAGCCTTTTGGTAAACATGAAAAATGAATTATATTCCTTTTAAAGAGCCCACTTGAGCACAAAGAGCAACTTTGAACAAATTTATTTCCTTTTCAATGGCTGAATTCATATTTCAAACAGAAAAGTTGTCTGCAAAAACTCATTTTCCAGTTTTATCAATTCATCAGACAGGTTTCTGAATACAGATGGCTAACTTGTCTAACTCTTCTCTTTTGACAGAAGGAAATATTAGGTGTTGGGCAGCAGGTTGGTCAATCACTCAATTCATATTTTTAAAAAAATTTTTTTCCATCCTCAAAGACACATAAATTTAGCGCAAGAGCAACTTCCTAATATTGATTGCGTGATAAAGAACACAAAACAGTGAAAATAAACATGCCTTTTGAAGTGTCCACTACACAACTACATAAAGAACTGTCTACACATATTTTCTACCATTTTGCAATGAAAAATTATGATCAAGTTTCTAAGGAAAAGTTCAATCCATATCAAATCGAATTAGCTCCAATTGTACAAACATATTGTTCGCGGTATTTGGTGATTACATTTTGGATGGGCAAATTAAAGAGCTTTAAACGTGATATTGTGCAGACTTTAAGCTCATCCATTCAAAAAATTAAAAGAGAACAAAAGTAAAGAATTGATTAAAGTTAAACGAGAAGCATGAAGACTATTCTATGCTGTTATATCAGACAATAAAAATGTGAAATACTTTATTCTGGACATTAAAATTTACATAAGAAAGCGTACATCTCAAACGCAATTCGTTATCGGCAAACAAACGGTAGATTGTATCGATATAAGTAACAAGAATACAAAGAAAATGTCGCGAAAAATTGCAGCAATTTTAGGTTTTTTGAAGCACAAAATGAAGAGATGTAGAACAACTTACACTTGCAAAATTCTATCACCAGTGATCAAGCCTGCCAAATCAGCTGGGCCGTCAGGAAGCACTGCACTGATATGCTGCAATGGCGCATATAACTCGCCATTAATCGGCCGCAACTGACCGCCTTCGGAAATCTGACCACGGACATTAAACCCAAAGCCTCGCTCGCTTTTTCTCAATTGCACAAGCCGAGGTTCATAGAATTTTGGTGCTTCTCTTTTAGGAGCGTCTTTGCCCCCATCTTCCGCCATTGCACCCGAGTCGAAACAAATAAACGTCGCTTGCAAAAAATGTCGATATAATATGTTTGGAACCTATGCGTAGTCCAGACATACTTTAAGATCGGTGACACCGAATTGCTCGGTATATTTATCCTTCGTTGTACCGAAATACTCTTTATCGTTTTGTTATCCATCCTTACCCTCCCAAACTCCCTTTTCCACGATTGGTGAGGTGTCCTTTGTGTGAAAAATGGGTAAGTAGAAATTTTCAAGTTTTGTCCATTTCTAAATGAATTCGTATTGTTTTTGAACTGCAATGTTTCGAAGTATAACTTCCAGATGTAACTGAAATTATATCATATTGCAAATTTTAGCTTTACCCCCTTAAAAATGGAATACTAATTGACGATTCGACCATCATCGTTAGACCATAACAGTCTGAATGAAAATTCACCATTGCACGCCGATCAAATAATCACTACAAATTTTAAGGGATTTAATTTTGCGAAACCTATCTTGCGTTGGAACAAGTATTTGCGTGACTTAATCGTGCAATGGAAATTTGCAAAGGAAATTTCTTTTGCTTGGATCAACAAAATGGAAATTGTTATTTAATGCCATGTGATCATATAAAACGTCAGTTAAATGATGATTACTGTATGATGTGTTGTACATATTTGTAAGCTGAAAGTCACCTTCAAAAATTCACAACTGCCAAACAAGAAATTAGCCTGAGCACCGTTAGACCAACGTTAGACAACACACGATAACAGTAATTGTCATCGGGGCCCATTATCCCAGTCTGGAAAGCATGTCGTTTTTCGACGAGATGTCCGGTGTGCACAAAGAAAATATTGGTGTGCTGGTGTGCACGCCAATTTTTTTGTGGTGCACTGGTGCACAGTATTATCGATTACATATATAATAATAATATCAATATTTTCAAATATCAGCAACACTATATCAGTATAAAACTTTTCTTATTCTTATTCTGTCTCTTTTAAAACTCAAAACCGCTACGCGTCGCATCAAGTAAAAACAACAAGTCAACAACTGAAAAACTAAACCAAAATTCAGTTGTTCATTAGCTACATATTTGCGAGAAATATGCAAAATGTCGGTCTATCATAGCTTCATATTGTTATTGTTTTGGCTGAACGGAAGAACTGCTAAAAGGTTTTATAGTGATAGCAATCTCGGAATGTTGAAGTTGTTTGTAACTCAGCCTACCACGCCTATTAAATATGACGTCATTCTACCACACCCCAAGTAGCTTGGTGTGCAATGATATTATGAGAAAAAAATCTCCGGTGTGCACACAACATGCTTTCCAGACTGGCAATTTATTGCAGTGAACAGTGTTGGAGAGATTATTTGCGGTACTTGGCGGTCGTTCCGTGTTATTTCCGAGACGGGTGATACCAAAATAGTCACCGTACCTAAAAGCTTTGGTGAATTTGTTGTAGAAATTGCTATCGATAGCCATGACAATGTGTATCTTCTAATTGCAACCAAAGATATAGACTTTCCTCATAGTCGAGAATCATTAAACTTGCTCGAACTACGTAAGAATTATGAACTCAAGGAAAGATGGGAAATGCCTGATCTTTTTTGTCGTTCGAGGGATATCAGGTCAGTCGACTTCAAGATGACTTTTAGTAAGAACGATGATTTAATCATGATTTGCAGCGGGAATCCAAATGTATTCATTTGCGACAACAGGGGGATATTGAAACGAATGCTTAATTTAGAGTCGTATTATTTTCCGTGCAGTGCACGAAGATTGGAATTAAGTATTTCAGACAAAAATGAGATCATGATCACATACCTTGGTTCCAAGACAATTACCATTTATAGTGAAAAAGAAGATTTAAAGATTACAACGGCGGTACCTGAAGATCACACTATCTGTGGAACAGCTTTCGATTATTGCCTTCGTAAAATAGTTGTCCTCTCTCGTCAACACAATTCATATTTTCTTCACCAGTATTCTGAAACTGGTCAACTTGAGACGTCAAAGTTACTTTTTGAGAAAGGTGATTCGGATAGACTTAGTAGATTTGGCGAACGTCCGGAAGATTCTCCGCGAATCTTATCTCATCCACGAGGTCAAATTGCTGTTGTAACGCGCGAAGCGATTTTATATGCAGTCTTTCTAAAATCAGCAACATTCCGCGTGTGAAATAAGTTTACCAGAGAACTGTGTGAACGATAAAGATTCCTGTTTTTTTGATAACTGAACAAGTCACTTAAGAGAGTGGTGTATAGATGACAATTATGTGTAAATTAAATTTTTTCAATGCACTTTTATACCTGTAATATTGTTTAGATTTTTTTATAGTTTTGTACCACTCATGGATTTGTCATTTTGTTCATGTAGGCTTATGCGCAGTGAAACATAATTGTAGTTCGGAGACTTGACCAAAGTCTTAAGGCGGTTTTCCACTACGCGAATTCGTTCGAGCGAAAAATAAATCTAGCTACATGATTGGCTTGTTTTCGGCATTTTCGCGGGGAATTATTTTGCTAGCAAACGTGATTGGCTAGCAAAATAATTCCCCGCGAAAAAGTCGAAAGCAAGCCAATCATGTAGCTAGTGGAACACAGGCCTTAGCTTCATCTTTTTGTTTTTGTTTATGTTCATCCAAACTTGTGCACGGTGAAGACATAGTCAATGGAGATATGGTTTGGGTACTTGGCCAAAGTCGTTGCTTCATCTTCTTGTTTATATTTATGCAAACTCTTACATTGTGAAAAGAGATATATGGCTTGAAAACTGTGAACGTTGAAACCTGAATTTTTCCTTCTATAAATTTTCATATTTCAGATGTCATTTGCAAGCATTGCGTCATCTGTATGTCCTGGCTTTGGAACCTCGCCTTATAATACCAAGAGATGTTGACAACCAGGAAGCTTGTTATGTTCCAGTAGAAATAACATTGAAGGTGATGTATTTTTTACGACGTTCTTGTTCGTGTTTACATCAATATATTTTGAACTGAGACAAGATACCGCTGACAATAAAGTTTGTAGGTGTGGAAAGAATAGAATTTGTTTATAGAGACGCCTCCGCTCACAATTTTTTTTCCGTCAGCGGTTTTTTCTCGTGTATAGATGGTGTGCAACCATTCCCCTGCAATTCGAATAGACGTTTGCCATGTTGAATGACATTTAAATTTCATCCAAGATGGCGCCGGTGACGTAAAATGAGAAGCACCTATTTGGAAGTGAATTTTAAACATGGCCGGCGAAACAGGGGCGGTTGAGGCGTCTAGGGCCGCTCCACTTTTTTATGATATGTGAATATATCTGTGTATAAGGTACCCATTCTCTCTGTACACTAAAAGGAAAAGTTGATTTGAACAAGCCATCCATCGGTGTAATGAGGAGTTTTGCACAAAAAATACTTCGTGCAAAACGTTATGCTATTCGACTCATTTTCTGTCATTAAGTTCTTCTTATAGCCGCCCCACTTGCCAAAACGTTCCGCCGGCCCTGTTAACTAACCATATCGACGAAAAAAACCTGTGTAAATCTGCAGAATTTTGCATCACGATATACAAATGCTGATGGAACGTGTATTTTTGTTAGATTTTCCAACTATTCATAATTCTACCGTAAAGACTAAAGTCTTGTTTTCATACATTATCATTCATCGGCGATTTTCTCCGATTAATTGTTGGTGTTCCATGAAAAGACAATGAGTTTCAGCAGACAAGGAATTTTACAATCTTTCGAAGAATTTTACATCAATAATGGTCGACAATCATGGAAACATTGGTTATAGATTATTAGGATGCATGAAAACTAAAATCTTTTTGTTCACTTTTTAAACACTAGGAATCTCCTTACTATGCGGAAACTGTAGTCAAGGAAGTTGCTCCCTGCCTACTGCCACATCTAGACTTAATTAAGGAGGTAACTAAAACATGAATTCTGTATTATTGGCTACTTCAGAAACTGCAGCAAACGGGTAGTTTTCAACCACGTGATTTTGATATTTCAAAGGATGAGGAAGTACATGTAACACGCTCGTGAAAAATTTTTCATTTGACTTGAAAGATGGTTTAAGACATAAAACTTTCATCTATTCTAAATTTATTGTTGTACAGTCCTCTCAAATCGTCAACAAAAAGTCCGCTCGCCCGTCATCTGAGCAAAGAATCACGTGCTTGAATATAACCGAAAGCCTAGGGCCGAGTCTTAGAAAAAATATCAAAATCCACTAACAAACGATACCAGTAGGTAGAGCAGCCCATATTTACTAAGTATACAAAATTTGAACACATCTACAGCAATGCATTGTGTGCAAAAACTGTCCTTGGATATTTGTATATTTGTATTGATTGAGAGGACGTGCCAAAAAAATTGTGCACCTGCTAATTTTGAGCTGCTCTTTCAAGCATAAAGGTTTATTTCCAGATTTTATCGTTTCTATAATCGTTTCGGCCCAAGTTTGTTATGAGTTTTTGAAATGGCTAATCGACCACGAGGTTTTCCATTGATAAGTAAAATCGTCTGGTGTCAGTCGGAATGAAGTACTACAGCGCTACAGTGATTGATCTTGGGTTAACATCAAGAGAGCGCACTGCACTATACGTGCCACACTGTTTTTTTGTGCGTAGGTGAGAATTTGTGGACAGCGGTATTGGCCAATAGTATTTGATGGAGACGCCTTGTCCATGGAACTAAGGTAGGATTGTGGATGCAAAATTAATCTGGAATTGCTATTCTACAAAATATACATGAACAGTAAGATAGAACAAAGACTTTGATCAAGTCTCCAAACCGTATCTCTAATGACCATGTCTTCACCGTGCACAAGTTTGTATAAACATGAACAAAAAGTTAGAACAAAGACTTTGGCAGTCTCCAAATCATGTCTGCAATGACTATGTCTTCACCGTGCACAAGTTTATATAAATACTAATAAAAAGAAAGATCAACACTTTGATGAAGTTTACTAAAAAATTAACTCTGTTTTGCACTATCTTTGTAAAGGTCGATTTTGTCGCAAGGAGGAACAATTTTCGTAAAGAAGCGCATCGGTCAATTGCCTTATAAACAAGATCCCAAGGTATACTTCATTTAAATTTAACATGATGCTTTCGTACGCTGAGCTTGTTATAGAGACTTCAAGTGATTCGAATGTCATAAATATGTACAATACCTCACCGTCATATGAAAACTTTGAATGACTCAAATATTGTATTTATTTACAATCCCTGACCTTGATATAGACACTTTAAATGAATCATGTATCATGATTATACACAATCCCTGACCTTTATACTTGTTTGCTATAATTTCAGGGATACAGAAATCTACTTGCCCGAACATTTACAGAACAAGCGAAGAAAGTGGATATAATCAAGTCATTCTCCAACGATCCAGAACTCATTCAGTTTACGGAGCTATTTTGTCAAAATACTTCTGCTAATGGCGAGGTAACTTGCAATCAAAATACAGAAAGAAATCTTCGTACTTCTCTTTTGGTAACCGGCAGCACTTGTTATAACTTTATCCATTTCATTACGAAGAATGAAGTCTCGGCTAGTTTGAAGTGCTTTAAAAGTTGTTTACACTTTCACGCACTCTATGTGGTGATGGCTAAGTTCACGCTGTAAACCCACCTTCAGCTAAACCAAAGTTTTCTAAAAGAATATACTGTAAATTTTCAAAAACTTTTGAGGGTTAGCCTGATGTAAACTGAGCGTGAAAATAGTTGCTTTGATTCAAATTTGGTTTGGCATTCAATGTATTGCCAAATTTGGGTTGTATAATTTGCGGCCATTTTATACTTCGATTATGTAAATGATTTTCAAGCAGTTTTCAAGTCGTTTTTTTTTTAATAGGAAAGAAGTTCAAATGAATTTTTCTCTTCTGTGCTTTTGAAGTGTGTCAGCCAAGAAAAAACTTCGATTATTTACACATATTTTGCTATCGAAAAGGTTAGATAAAAAATTATAATTCTAAATTATAAATTATATATATGATGTAATTTTATATAGCTTATACACATAAATTATCTATAAATTATATGTTGTATGAATTATACGTATATAAATTATACTTATATGAAGTGTGTTGATTAAAGTCACGGATTCTGCATGATATTTATGATGTTTGAGACTTTGAGTCATTGAAAGTATCTATATCAAGGTCAGGGATTATTCATACGTGTGATCCCTAGATGTAAAACGAATCGCTTTTTAAATAGCTTTTTCGTAGCTTCATGTCGAAAGTAACTTTGTG
>JAODVM010245837.1:0-12769 GCA_025400095.1 Phenganax marumi | reverse complement strand
TAAATATTTAAGAATTACACTATTTTATCGAGTGATTTTTGCACAATAGCGTGCCAAAGTTGGATTACGTTTTTTTTTGAGACACCCTGTACATCAGACGGAAAAACAACTAAAAAGCGCAACAAAATCAATGACGTCTCGAGTGGCGTTCGTTAGAAGGATTTAGGGCACTATTCCAATTCATTTGTTTTTAAAATCTTGAGGATTACGTTTACAACTTGTCATACCGGCTGCATAGTTCCACCAGCAACAATCACCGCTTTTGCTTCTTGAACCACACTTTTGAAATAAACGGCAGGATTAAGAAGAAGAAATTTGAGGCTGCATCGGCTAAGCGTGGCTGGAAAAAATGTAAAACTTTACGTTCTAATATCATTTAGGTAGATAGAGAGATTAACTTGAAAAACTAATGGACGGATCCCATTATATAGGTTAAATTTCGATCTAGGCGAAGAGAATTAAATTCATCTATACCCAGCTGGAAAGAACATACTAATTGTAGTAAAATTACAACTACCTTGATTATCAATGAATATCCGTCCATCTTTATCTGCATTTGTCAAACAGTCTAGGAAGTTCTCGATATTTTGAAGTGGTGACGACATTGGAACGTAATCATCATCTTTTTCGGTACGTTTTTCATCTACAGAAAGCACAGAGTACGATGGTTAACACAGATACACGAAGGAACGATGCGACGTACAGTACACACCGGTACCAAAAACAAAACTGTGCATTACTTTGTTGAATGGACAATTTGCATTATAAACTAAATTTGAATTAGTCAAAAAGCATAGAATCTATCACCACAACAAGAAGGAGCATCTTCAGTTTAGTAAAAAAGCAAGGTTGGTTACGAAATGTTAAAATATGCGACAAATATAGCCCTGCAAAGTTTGCCAATTTTGTATATCTTTGTACTAAATGTGGAGATTGCTACCATTTGCAGCTCAAAATGGTAGCAATTTTCGCACGTAATATAAAAATATACAAAATTTACAAACTTCGCCGGACCATATTTTCCCACATTTTACAACATTTACAACCATACTTTGCAGTTTTATTGAACTTACTATGCTCCTTCCAGCTATGGTGACGAATTTCCCTGCATTAAACTTTAATCAATAATGCAAATTGTCCATTACGAGAGCAGCTTACCATTGGGAACAAAAGAGGTGTTATATTTATCAACAAAACCATTCAGCTAAAAAAGCGATAAATTTTGTCAAGAAGTCTTGTTTGAGAATGGAGATATATGTCAAATTAAGAGATGATCATTTATAGTAACGATATTCCCAATGTTTTCGCTAGAACGATAAATAGTTTTTACACTAACCTTTTTCGAAATCATGCTACGTTCACAGTAACGTTTAATCTAAAGAGCATACAATGAAATATCAAACAAGCCGCCTCAAAAGCAAATGGTCCAAATAATCAACTGTATTAAATTTTGTTATTTTTCTGTATAAATCTACAAAGTACAGTATGTCACTGTACAAGAAAATGCACAAAAGTACAAAAGTAATACATTTCATATAGTATTCAAAGGCTGGCACGTTAGGTACAGTACACTGTTCATACCTCCGCCAGTCCACGGGGGCAGAATTGGTTAAGAATATAACTTCTCAAGTAAAACGCTCGCCATTGACAGGCAATTGGCAAGTACTGCTGCACAAAGTGGAACTTACTTTGAATAGATTAATATTGTCCATTTTCGTAGTGAAAAGAAAGTCATTAATTGTTAAGAATTTGACTTCGGCTATAAAAAAAAATTCAAAACGCGATTCCTGTGTTATAGCACAAACACTGGCCAGTAACATCTACTGGAGAAAGTATCAATTTCCAGTATCATGTCTACATTGTACTGAAAGGTGCTGTGTAATGCGTCGAGTTCGAAGTTCATATTTCCCGCTGGTAAAGAACTGCTCTAGAGCGAGACGGTGGCAGAAAATCCTGGGCGTGCATGAAATCCTTCGCATGGGAAACATGCATTAAAGACTCAGTTCTATATTTCAACCGTCATGCTTCATAGTATTGGATGCTGCAATCTGTACCAGGGTAAAATATAACATAAAGTAAGAACCTGTTATTCTCCAGTTTAGGATGCATATGTTCTTATATACTGTAGATATATGACGTCTTCGTTCTATATAGTTCTAACTGATTCTTAAACACAAACCTGCCTGTTTCCAATTATCCTGCTCGCCACAAGTTTCCCGAGAAGATTTATCTTTTGGCAAGAAAAAAAGATCAGGTATCAGCTTTGGTGTTACAGTGTGCTAAAACAATCTTATTAATTTGGACTATGGCACATGTTGAGCGTACAAAGAAATAGCCAAAGCTTCGTACCAAAACAAGTCAGAAGACAATATAGGACTTGGAGGATTTGTTTAACATACATCAAGTTCTTCGCTTTGAGTCGTGATCTATATGTCAAGAAGCAAATATTTTGTCACACTACCGATTGTGACCTCATATCTCGCGTAAGCAAAATACATAAATACTGGCACTAGCATGCTACGGCAGGTCGAAGTTAGTAAAAAGCATTGAACTAAAAATACATGGAACGCTACCTGAAGCCAGAATTTGAAGCCAAAAGTCTGAGGTCGGCCCTAGTCTTTCCACACAACGGAAAACACGGCCAAGAAACCACTCTCGGAAAACGAGTCAAAAACTATAAACACTCTCGGAAAACGAGTCAAACTTTGCCAAAAAAGAACAAGTTTTACGAGGCTACTAAGCATTTTTAGCAGAAAGTAAGAAAAAAAAAACACAAAGAAAATAAATGCAGTTTTCTTCTAATTTCCGACTGCCCAAAAAACACCTTCGTTTTTGGCAGAAACGTACAACTAGGAGTGAAATCTGTGTTCCCGCGAGAGAATCGCAAAACAGTAAAAACGCGTGTCTGGGTTCAAATTTGGCTTCAATTGATTATTAGACTGTATTATTGGAGGTAGCGTTCCATGTATTTTTAGTTCAATGGTAAAAAGCTAATCCAACCACCCAGCCAATAAAAACTGAAAATGTTATCACGTCATCCCGACATAACATTTTAAGTTTTGATTGGCTAATGGCTGGATGGTTGAGTTACACCTTCTACAAACTCCAACCTGTCTTATAAATAAAATTATAGCAAGCAGTTGCCTGCATTTATGCATTGTGTTTACGCGACAGTGAGGTAACATCAGTTGGGTAAATATCTTTACTAAACCAACTTTGATGTATGAATCACTTGCATTAATAAGGTGCATCGTGCAGTTGCAGCATTAACTATATGTCCCCCATTATAATGTACTTACCCATATCTATCTCTATACTGGAGCAACTGAGAGTGAGCTCGCGATATCTGAAATTGCAAAATACTGCAGTAACAAAGCACCCAGAAAGTCTTAACCATCTAGATGTAAATCATATCTTCCGGACAAACAGACGAACTACACCTCCCTCCAGCCGATATATATTTGTGCTGTGAAAATCTACTGGATGACAATAATAGCATTTTACGTCGACCCGCGATTGTGCACGCTGGCAGAGCCAGACTCTGTCACCTATCTGGCTTTCGGCTAATCTTAAGATTTAATTCCAGCTTGCTGATGCACCTACAGAAATACTCTACTGATATAGCGTACCTGTATTCCAGAAACGACCACACTGTGTATGTTGCTTATAGTTTCAATTAAATTGTGCGCCTCGTCAATAACTATGATATTTCCTTTCAACTGGATACCACAAGCTTCACGAGTTGCTTGGTGAAGAAGCAAGTTGTAGGGCAAGACCACAAGCTATAAGATCAAATGCAAATGATGACGAAATACGGGTTTTATTTATTCATGTCTTCCGGCTGTAAGGGCTCTATTACAAACTCATCAATGGAACAGATTCGATTTCGACAAAAGATATCGATCTTGCCAACCTGAGTACCTTTAACAGAAAATACCGTAGAAAAGAATGCCCTATAGAAGAAATTACAAAATGTTATCAAGGTCTTTACCTCAGCTTTAGGTATTGCGTATCGACTTCCATAATAAGGGCATGCTTCTACTTCTTCGCCTACGGATATTAACTCTTCGACATCTCTGACCTCTGTCTACAAGAAAAATACCGGAGAATGTAAAAACAGCACTCAGTAGACATACTTACGCTAGATAATGTATTTTACACACTCAGTTTTACAATGCAAGCTTTTGCATTTCACTACACTAGTGCCAACATTGTGCCAATATGACTGCAACTACAAGCTGATAAGATACTTTTTCGTCACTCCCACAAACTCTTTTCTCATCCCATTGATTTCATCTGTTGTTTGCGAAATGTTTATGAACAAAATATTCCGGCATTTCTCGTCACATCCTAAATCACTCCGTATTAGCCTAATATGCACAGTATGTTTAACAACACAGCACTTTCAATATTTGACTGTTTTTTCGACCTTGAATCGGAGTAGATTTTCCACAGATGAGTTTCAATAGAACAAATGAAGGGAAGAGAACTTTCATAGGGATATTACACTATAGGACGTTAGTAATGCCTATAATATACTACGTACCAACATGAGATCTTTGTAGTTTTCCAGTCGCTGGTGGTTATAGTAAGGGCATCCATTATTCGACTTAGATTTTTTGCTTTGCTGCGACTCCTTTTTCTTTTTACCTTGCCAAAATTGTGAATGTCTTAATATCACTTTTTGCATTGAAAAACTTTAGTTCTTTGCAGATTACATCTGAATACGGTCGTTTGTTTGCATTCATAGCAATTTTTCAATATTGTTTTTGCTCTACATGCATCTGTAATGTATTTTTGTTTGCATCAACGACGCTTTTAAGGCTGAAATAAGACGACTTTAGAACTTGCAATTTGTCAATGTATACTATACATGCATGCTGTATGTCGACCCTTTGAGGCTATGAATACAAAGTATTATAAATAAAAGGTATATACGTCGTACTAATAAGCTTTTCTTTGATGGTTTCATAGTAAGAGAAATGTTGCTGTTTTTCACTGTAGCTGTTGCTGTAGATCCTCCTTTTCATTCGTAGAATGATGTCATATGTAAAATCTGAGATGATTGAACAAACTGATGCATAACCAGTTTACCTTTCTTAAGTTTCTGCAACTCTAAACATCTGTCATTGATACGAGTGATGTTCCGCAACTTTTTCACATCTTTGTTGATGCATAGATTCTTCAAAACAATACAAAGCAACCACTGCAAGTGCGTTACCGGTAGACAGTTTTTGCCAACGGAACGATGCAAAAACTGTACAGCACACAATAAAAAAATACACCGAGAATGTCTCAAAAAACGACATGAAAATTCAACAGCCTATCATGCAACATATTATATGCTGCTTAATGCAAATCTACATCTTGGTGCAATAGTGAGGATGTCTAGTTAACTTGGTTCAATTATTAACTGAGCAAATATAGTAATAATTTCGTGTTGCCTTTGGGAAAAGCAAGAAGTACACAAATTCCCGTTGGTTAATTGTTTTCGATAAATGAACCTTGCATACTTAATGAGTTTTCAATTACGTAAACATTGGAAAAATGTACTTTCGACCGACAATGTTTATTCGAGACGTATTTCGTTATGTCTTGTTGTTATGAAATAAAAAGAACACCACTGGAAAGCTGAATAACTCCTTTTTTATTTGCAAAAATAAAATCCCTCAATTTATAGCCTGTTGAGTGAATTTCTACTCGGCGTTTTTGCATACAATGATGTATTATTAGCTAAGAAGTATTCCACTACTTACAAGCCTGGAACCCAAGGATATAACCCGAGTAGTCACACCGAAGGCAGTTTTCTTAACTTCTTTGACAAATTGATCAAGCTGTGAATGCGTTCGGCTGCAATAATATATCTTGAGCAGAAAAAGAAAAAGAAAAAAAATCCTAGAAAACTATTAATACAGTAAGTAAAACTTTACATGCAATTACAATATACGACAAACACTCAGGTTATCAAACAATTTCCTTTGAAAAATGGATCGTAGTTATAAACTTACAGTACAAACTAACTCTAAACATAATTAGATCATGCAAGTTACCTTCGTCACATGAACCTCGTCTAAATCTTCATCGTCAGAACTAGAAAACAAAAGTAGAACAAAAGTTCTCAGTATAATGTTAGTCAAATGTTGCATGGATCGTCAATAGTATGCAGCTTCTTGCTGTATACGGTAGGATATATTCATTTTACTAAACTACAGTGGCGAAAGTGCATGCTGAAACGTGCAAGAAAGTGTGTTTAGGCAAAAAATGTCATTGAAACATGTTCTGCATATGGACAACCACCTGATTCGTGCACAATGTTGTATAACGAGGACGTGTGTTTGCAGGCGGCTGCAGGCGTGTGTTTGCAGGCAGCCGCAGACGTGTGTCCTTGGCTACGAGTTAGCACTAACAAAGGTCCAACTTACAAGTATAACTATTATGGCAATAGGAGTGATAATTATAGCTACAGGGAAAGGTACCTATCATCGATTTCAGTAACGCTGTTATCACTGTGGTATTCTTCCACTATGATATCAGCATCGTCGTCCTTTTCATTTACTTTATTCAACTCAAAGGTCAACTGTTCAAACTTGTCCAACTTGTTTTCACTTTCCTCACTTTCATGCTAAAAACATGGAAGTATACGCTTATTCGCTCTTTGTATGTTTGTAACATAAAGGACGAGTTCATACATAATAACGGTGAAAGTAATGAAGGAAATGTCAATACAATGAGCAACAACAAACTTTTTGAATTTACGTGAACTCATTAAATACGTACTGTACGGCAGAGTTTTGGTAGGGAGGCGGGGTCTCGCCTCCTTGTTGGATTTAGATTCACTAGGCGTCGGCAAGTGTTTCTATTACCTGAACACCATGCTTTATGTACAGCATAGCATATCAGTGTGGTTTGCCATTAAAGTTTCATTGATATTATTATGAACGGACAGCATGTAGGAAACATAATTAAGCATGTGTGATCTCATCCCTTTATGAAAATTAAAACAACCGGTCGGTAACCTTTCTTTTCTGTTGCTTTTGATGCCTTCTCTCTTTTAATCGTTTAAGTTTTTCTGCATATTTTTCTTCTTTCTCGTATTCTGCCTATGCGAAAAATATTGCGTTGGTTGCATTGGAAAGAGAAATTATCTTCACGCTGTGATTTGATCAATTTGCTGATATAAATATGGCTGCCACACTAATGTATTGAATGAGTATCAGCATGGATGTAACAAATCCATTTGTCACATCACACTAACCAAGCAAAAACTTAATTTGCAATTTTTTGTTTTATATTCTTTTTCAAAAGATGTTATATCATGGCATGCGCCAGATTCTTCTATAGTGAACCGCAAAGAAATAGTTGATTAAATTATACAGCGAGAGAAAAAGATACCTTTGCTTGCTCAAGCTGCCGTTTTTTTTCCATGTTTGAAGCAGCTTCATCTACCCAAGAAGGAACTAAAAACCAGGCAATACAAGATAGAAGTAGGCTGCAATTGTTATTATACCGTACATGTACTAGGTGTACAAAATTCAGTTGCCATTAACCAACACGTAGTGACATGCAAATCTCTTTTTGAGGAAATGACTGAACCTGAGGCTAAACTTCCTGCAGCCAATGAAATTTCTGATGTTGCTGAGCAGCTGTGTAAAAACATTCAGTAAAATATAAGCATTAGAACAAAAATATTCCAATTACACAATGGAGTATCTAAAAGCAGAATAAGATTCACCTTGCATCATTTAATCCACCACCAATAGTCTTTAGTTTCATTTCAGCATTTTTATTGAAGTCTCTTAGCCACGTTAAAGCCCCACAGATTAGACTTAAAGACTTGCCCTTAATAAGTACGAAGATGATCCAGTTATAGCAAAAACCGAAAATCAATATGATTTTTCGATATTGCATAAAAAGAGAAGCTCTTTAACTTTTCAATAGGTCTTTCAAACCGCTATACATGAATTGTCAAGCTCTTTACCATCTCTAGTCCTTTTGCACAAACCTTAGGCCTATTTAAGTTTCCTTTAGTTTCTTTAGCTCTCCTCAGTTCTCATTTACCAACCATAGCCCTTCTTAGGCCTCTTTTACAACTCTTAAATATCCTATTTCCTCATCTATTATACTTGACCTTCATTAATTGCAAAGAACAAGTTTGCTAGTCATGTCAAATTTACAAAAAGAAGATAGCAGAAGTCAGTATGTTACAAGTATCAGATAAAGACCTGGACTGAGGGGGATTTGGGGAATTATCATTACTAACGGCAATATTTCCCCGAATCCTCCCGAGCAGAAGGTCTACAATATGTGATATATTACTCTGAAGGAAGTACTAGAGCAGAAGCACATGATTCAACTAGTACTAACGTTTAGGTTTTTATCTTCATTTAGATCATTTCGATCTTCTTTAGCCGTTTTAGTAAATATGAAGTTTTCCTGCCTGTTTAGTTTCATGAAGACTTGCATGGTTTATGCAAATAATATTCCACCATAATGTTCATGGCAAACTGGGGAATATTAGGGTGGAAAATTGTCAAAAGGAAAGCATGCTTAGTAAGCGATGACGTACGATGAGATGCGACGATAAGTATCATGCTCATGTGGTGCAATCATAACATTTTCATTGGATACATTAAATCTGAGGTACAATATAATTATGTTAATGGTAACCTACTGTTGTGCAAAAATACATAATATATTGGATCATTTTGTTATTTACACTGATGGAGACAAATCTAACAGAAAACTATCTCGATAGACTAAAAATCCAGAAACTTTCAATCGAGAAAAGTTTCTGGAATCTTTCTACCCGAAAAGTTAGATTGCAAAAGATTTTGGCCATAAACACCTTTTTCAAAGAATCTGGAAATGGCTATTCTTAAAGTCACAATCACCATACAGTAAGAACTTAGTTCAGTATGGACAATGCACAGTATTTTCAATAGTTGACTTAATCTTTTACCAAAGAAAATGTAGCTGATGATAAAGGAGGGCTAAGAAGGACCAGAGAGGGTTGAGGAAATGAAGGATGGCCAAGAAATCAGACTGGATCAAACTTCAATAACACTCATTAGATTTTTTTCTTCCCATTTATGGAAGAAACGAGTAGTTTTTCATCACATGTTTGTTGTTTTCTTGCTATATCCACCAAAAGCAAACAGTGAATTACCTATTGTGTTATCCAGGAATAGAAAAGATAGTTAATGTACATAAACTTGGTGATTGGTAAATAGGACAAAAACGCAACAGATACATGACAATGAAAAACTCATTTTCTTGTATCATCCAGAAAAAAAATATTGCTAACTTGAGTTACTGAATTGTAATGCAGTCTCCAAACTGCTTCAGTCAACTGACTACGGTACAAATAGCCTGTGTTAGGCTTGGCCACAAATCACCGTGATTCAAAATGGCATTGCTATTGTTGAATATGCCAATTAAATGACCCATGTCATTTATTACAGTATACAACAGCAATTGCAATAGTAATCTTATTTAACATCTGACAGCATACATAGACCATTGAATAAAACTTTTAAATATGAATAAATATGTAGTTTAGTCCAATAGTAAAAAACTCACAGTTCCTGTCGGACTCTCGAAGATTCCTACTCCACCGCTCTCCAAAACAGAATACAGTTTTTGCATGAATTTCACTTGAATGTCATAGGGAGTAAATGGAAACTGAAAATAACCTGGCTTTTCATATTCTTTTATAAATACGGCCTTGTCTTTCCCCTCTTTTATTTGCTCTCTGGCCATCCTAAAGAACGTAAAATTCAGCTTATTATGGCAACCAAGAACCTGCAATAGTAAAAAAATATGGAGCTTGTAATCAAGGGTTGTAAAGCTTACATTAGTCAAGGCATGAACCGTTTGAACCATATTTTTAAAATATGTGCAAATCAACTTTTTCAAACAGTGGTCTTTTATTGCGGGAAATGGCAGGTAATTACTTCCCTACTTCCTGCTTGTGGGTACTTCCGCTTAAAAATGTTCAATCCAAATTCCAAAATTCCAAATTCCAAAATTTGTATTTGTCAAACTGTGGAGGATCGATGTAAAATTGGTGAAAAATTAGTAGTTTTTTAATAACCAATTATGTTTGAAGAAGACATTGAAATATCATTGCATTTTAATGCGCTTTGTGAAGTCATGTTGAGTGGTCTTGAAACGCGTGACATTTTGAGATGTATGCTAGTCTGTAAGCAATGGAAGGTATATGCACAATTGCACATGCAGCAATGTTCAGTGAATCTCTCATAACAAGAACGCCGGAACCGGGGGGCTGGGGGGGGGCTTTAGCTCCCTCACTTTTATCTAATAATTGCACTAAAACTAAAGAGATCCTCACGCTTCTTGTTTTCTGAGCAGTGCATACCATTTAGACGTGTTTTTAGGACAATGTATAAGTGTGATTGAAAATTTAGCCCCCGCACTTCGCATATGTCTCCACCGTCCCTGAATAAGATCTTTTTTTCTTATCCTCAAGCTAAACAATTTTAGTCATCAAGGAAAAATTCTTAGAGTGTTTAGGCACTGCAGTACTGGTAAATAGGGGGTACGAATGGTTCACACGTTGGTGAAACATAGACTTTGGTGCATGAGATCATGGAGCATTAACAGAAGGTGCTTAACCCATGGACTGGCAATGCATCCTTATACACCCTCCTATATGTGTTTATTCTGTCTAACGATAACGATTCTACCCGCCAGTCCTGTGATAGGGATTCTTCCAGCTGATGAGGAAATTCTGACAATGGGTTATTACACTGAAATATCCACCAAATGCTTTCGTTAACTCAATCAGTGTCTTAGTTTTGTTGATTTGCAGGCCCTATTGTCAGATAAATACTTTTGGAAAAGGTTTATACAACAGAATTTTGATTTAACTGTTGAAACTGATCTTGAGAAATTGGAAGGTCCTTTATATCAGTGGTCTAATCCAGCAATGTGGTAACCAATGCAGCATTTTTTCTGTTCTTGATGATTAAAACTATCTGGCTTTAAACAGAGTAAAATAACAGAGTATACCACAAGTTGGAAAGAGTACACTAGAGTAATCTGAAGTCTATTACACTGCTAGAAACTTATTGTGAATCTTATTCTGGAATTTTTCATCATTGATTGAAGGGCTTGTTATTACAAAACTGGCTATGAGGATGCTTACGTACTGCGTCCTTCACCTTCAATGTGGAAATGTGGTGTAGTGGTTCCTTATGGTCTAAACGCCGCAGCTTTTGACACGAAACGTTTGCAAACACTACGGAGATCTTTAGAAATACTAGTTCGCATAAGGGAAGGTGTACAAGAGTTTGGTCTTTTGTGTGGTAAGCATATGGTGCTGCTAATTAAATAAATATCCATTCTTTAATAAATATATAACACTCAAAAATCCAATCATTAAGACAAGAAATAAGTGCACTAACACTCCTATAATTAAAGCTGGTTTTATCAAACTGGAAGAGAAATAATCACTTTGGTACAAAATTATGTATGTACAGTATATTGACTCAAAATTTGCATTCCCATTTTAGGCAATGAGTGCAGTGGAAACGAAGGTGCAAATGATTTGTCTGTGGTACTTTTGCCTTGGGAAGGCGAAGACTTACCTGACAAGTTGACTGTTTATAGCAAGATATTTCAATTTCATCACCAAGTATGGGAGAACCAATTACAGTTTTGCAACTTGAGTTTTGATCAAAAACTTTCTTTTCACTTGGGCTCGGATGAACATACCCGAGACAGAAAAAATTGCTTAAACAGAATTTTTGGTCGCCCAGGGTCATATTTTTGGGAGGGCAAGCAATATGATTATGACAAAGAACTATCATTTTTTACATGGCTACAGAGTATCATGGTTCCAAGTAGACTGTACATTGCTGGAGATATGAGGTTGAACCCTGTTGCAGAGTTTTTCATAACAACGCTTGCTCCTGGCTGGGTGGGGGGAATACTTACTGGTGAAACATGGACTTAATACTCTGTGATTTAATAAAATAAACACTGGTGTAACTAGTTGTCCAATTAACTACTGTTTTGTGATTTACTAGCATTTTATTATTATACTTATTTGTCATTTTGAGGAATTTGTGCATTAGACAGGTTCACTGGTTTCATTTGATTGTGCCAGTTACAAAGTCATTTTAACCAGCTTGTGAGCAATTTAGATAAAAGTCTGGCCATCCCTTTTTTTGTTAACCTATGTCAGAACCTGCAGTATCATCTGCCTACACATGTATTAGAATGGCAATGCAAAGAGAGTCAGCAGCAAAATGTTCTGGCTGGCCAGGATTGTGCCAAAACAGGCGGAATAGATCACTTCCATATGTTAGTTTTTCCACTGTTTAAAACCTTGACTTGCCAAATTAAAAGTTCTTTCGATTCAAACAACGGCAAGTTTTAGACCATAGAACCTGAATTGCCTTTTAAATGTCACACTGTATCTCCGTTTCAAAAGGCAATTCCAGAAAGTTTCTTTTTCAAAGTTTTAAATATGTATTGTCGATATTTTCATAGTCACACCCATGGTCCCAGGTTGGCGTAAAAATCGCCAAATATTTCGCGATTTTGGCTTCTTTTGGCTTGGATTGGCTACTAAAATATTGGTTTGGCTTCTTTCTAGTTTCTATTTTTTGGTCCTTTCTGGTTTCTTTTCATAATAGTAAAATACCATAGAAATAAATAATACACATAGGCCCGGTTTACACTGGCAAAGTTTCTGTGATCAAAGTAGGAATTTTTCGCCTGGAAATTCTGTGTTCTGAAGAAT
>JAODVM010245726.1:0-12769 GCA_025400095.1 Phenganax marumi | reverse complement strand
TTGTGAAGTTCAATGTTCATAAAATCATCTTCACCTGTTCAGCTAGTTTGCCAACTTTGGTCAGGGGGGATGGGGGGGAGCGCTTTTAGATTAAATGCAGTCATTTTATCAATTTTCTGCCCAAAACGTGAAATCGTTGACGATTGATAGAAAGTGCCCGTAATGGTTTTGTCAATGATTGTCTGGACAAATTTGAGTTCACAAGTGAAATACACTTTGCATCATAATGGACATGACTGAAATATTATCAACATTATGCATGATTGACCAAAAGATACATGGAGACAATTAGATTTGGTCATAATAGCCGGCTTTTAAATTAAAGAATGAGTTCGCGGAAGAAAATATCCGCAGAGCAGCGAGCTTTAGTGAGACTTTTGCATCTAGAAAGAGGATATGCGCAAAGGAAAATAGCATCTATGGTGGGAATTTCAAAGTCTAGCATCTTTGACATACTTAAAATGGCAAAATATTCTGGCGATAGAGTAAGCAAAAAGACAATTGACAAGGGTGGGCGTCCAAAACTTTTAGGTGTTCGTGAGATAAGACGACTAAAACGGGTGTTTAAGAAGTTACGGGAAAGAGACTATAATTTCACGGTAATGCAAGTCGTACAAGCAAGTGGCATAGATTTCTCACGTGCAAGTTACAGAACTTTCGTTAGGTATATTCGCTCGATGGGGTACGGATACTACAACAGTCGCAGGAAGGGTGTTCTGCACGCCAAAGACCTACAAAAGCGGAGAAAATTTGCCAAAGATGCAATAAAAAACTTTGAAGATGACTACTGGACAAAGAACGTGGCATTTTACCTGGATGGAGTATCTTTCATATTTAAAGGCAATCTGTAAGCTCTGTCATCATTGGTTTCGCCAGTAAATCAGTAATGCACAAAGCTTACGGGTGAGCACAATCAAGACGTTGGAAACCGTTCAAAACGCACGTAGAGAAATATTGACTTGCCAGCGGCAGAGAAATGGAAAATACGTTATCCAAATCGTTCAGTACCAATGCAACGAAATACACGATCGCAAACTCGAAACAACAATTTCAAGTATATAATTTCTAACAATACAAGGTGCAATGTCGTGCAGTAGGTCAGGCAATACAAACTATGACGGAAACGTGGTTCGAACTAAATAGAAAAGTTAAACCTAAATTAACAAAAATCCTAAACTAAATTATGAACTGTGCCAAATATACACTGGCTGATACAAATAATAAAGTAACTTACAGATGGTTTCCCGATGGGTTCTAAAGTAGACCTTTTGTACTCTTCTCGTTCACTCTGATGGTAACTCTCTGAACCTCTCAACTATACTGTCGAGCCCTAGCCTTAAGGGCTGCATTCCCATCCCCATGCACCTGTCTCGCTAATCAAATTCTTGCAATAACTATTGAAGCATAAGTTTCCTGTAATAAGCACAGTTGTCGCTATAGGCATAAACAAGAACAACAAAACAAAAACAGCAAAAGTTCCAATCCTACAGGAGTGTTTACTAGATACGAGGCGTTTCTTTGATAGGGGGTGTTTGTTACATCATTTACGGTATGCCAATTGCTAAAAGAAGCGATCCTTTCTTGCAAAGTGCAACGAACGGCTTGCGTCTTAAGTTGAAATCGCGTGTAATGAAAAATTGCTGTGTAAGTTGCATGAAACGTCGCACTTTCCTGACAGGTCACTGCAGCTTGGAATATCTATTTGCGATAAATTGCGTATCAAGTTGAAGGAAAATGTTGCCAATGTGTAACATCGCCTTCAACGTTATCAAAATCAATAGAGTTTCCCTTTCCGGAACTAGCAAGAAAAACGAAAAGGCGTTGATGCATGTTCGTGTTTTATGGCTTCAAGAGCTAGGAATTCAGCGTGATCAGCGAACTTTTTCAACAATCAATTGGCCTCCAAAAAGTGGACTACCCAATACATAATCCACCGAAATAGAAAAAATGGCGGCTTGTCGATCTTATGAGAATCCTTTGCGGTTCTTCGGCCTGTTTTCCACTAGGCGGAATTTTTCGAACGAAAAATAAATCTAGCAAACGTGATTGGCTATAGCAAAATAATTCCCCGCGAAAAAGTCGAAAGCAAGCCAATCGTGTCGCTAGTTTTATTTTTCGCTCGAACAAATTCGCTTAGTGGAAAACCGCCTTAAATAGTTTAAAGTGACAATTAAGGAATTTTGCTGGAACAGCATCAAACTACACATGATTTGGTTTCTGTGTGACGACGTTGCTCATTCAGGGCGATGTGGCTTCTGGTTTTTTTTTCACATATAAAAGTTTTCCCGCAAAGGATCATGGTAGAATCGCCATGCCGCCATTTCTTATTATCGTCTCTTATAACAACTGCACGACTGTTCAATACCTACATTTTTTGCCGAAGACATTTACCAGAATTATACTTGAGTTGTCGTGAGTTTACAACTTTATAAATCATTTTCGCTTTGAATATTGTAAATCGGTATTTGGTCGTTTACTGTTTTGAAGCCATTTAAATGTAAAAAACATTCGCTTGTCACGTTGTATTCCTTTCTCTTAACGTCACAGAACATGGTGCTTCAAATACCTTTCTCTGTTGAAATTCCAGAGTACGTATGACGCTGTCCAACTTTCGTGAATTCAGCGACGCGTTTGGATGCCCGCCACCCAAGAAAACGTGCGCGGTTTGGTAGTATTTTTTCTGTTTTAAGTACATTTTCGGCTTCTAGAACGGTTTTCGTATACGTAGATATAGATCTCAGTAAAGCGAATTACTGTCCATAGCTGTAGGTGGCCCTAATGCAGGGTGGGGGGCACTATTAGAATTTGGAGCTTGTTAACGACTTTTTCCGCAACATTTTGCATTTTAGTTGAAATATAGCTATTATACAATACATTGATCAACAAATGTATTTCTTGTCTATTTTTGTGTTTCTTCATGTTTTCCTTGTTTTTCTCTTGTCTTTTTCCGTATATCTTGTGTTTCTCTTGCCTTTTTCGATGCTTTTTTGTCTTACTCTATCTTTCTCTTATCTTTTTTTATGTTTTTCTTGTTTTTCTCTTGTCTTCCCCACATTTCCTTGTCGTACTTTGATTTTTTTCGTTTTCTTGGCTTTCTCGTGTCATCCATTTTTGTTGTATCCTTCTATATTGTCTTTTTCATCATGTCTCTTGTTTTTTCCATATATTCCTTGTCTTTTTCTTGTCTTTTTTTATGTTTTTCTTGTCTTTCTCTTGTCTTCGTCCACGTTTCCTTGTCGTACTTTGATTGTTTTCGTTTTCTTGGCTTTCTCGTGTCATCCATTTTTGTTGTATCCTTCTATATTGTCGTTTTCGTCATGTCTCTTGTTCTTCCATATATTCCTTGTCTTTTTCTTGTCTTTCTGTATGTTTTTCTTGTCTTTCTCTTGTCTTCTTCCACGTTTCCTTGTCGTACTTTGATTATTTTCGTTTTCTTGGCTTTCTCGTGTCATCCATTTTTGTTGTATCCTTCTATATTGTCGTTTTCATCATGTCTCTTGTTCTTCCATATATTCCTTGTCTTTTTCTTGTCTTTCTTTATGTTTTTCTTGTCTTTCTCTTGTCTTCTTTCATGTCTCCTTGTCGTTCTTTGATTCTTCATTTTGTTTGGCTTTCTCTTGTCTTTTTCCATTTTTGTCTTGTTCTTTCATGTCTGTTGTTTTTTCCAGATATTCCTTGTCTTTTTCCTGTCTTTATCATGTTTTTCTTGTCCTTCTTTTGTTTTTTCCTCGTTGTCTTGTCTTGCTCTTGTGCCTTCTCATGCTTTCATTCTTTCTTGTAACTTTTAGTCAGTTTTTTATTTTTTTTTATATGTGTGTGTATATTCAGTGTTAAATTTGGGCACAAGGTAATGCTTATAAAACGCGTTAAGCTTGCATGGAAAAATGTAAAGGCTAAACATGGTTGCTTTTCTTCATATTTTGAGCTATTTTATGTGTGTAAAATGTGTTAAATTTAAGAGAAATGTACAGGCTAAAAACGCTTGTTCTTCTTCAATTTATTTATGTTTTTGAGTGTCAATTGTGGAAAATTTTGGCAATATGTAAAGGCTAGTTCGGATTACTCTGGTTTCAACGCATTCATTGCAGTGAGCTATTATACAAAAGTGAAAAAAATGTACAAAGGTGCGTTCCAAAAAATGTTTAAAATTTTACTGTAATGTATAAAATCAACCAAACATTTTTGGATGTATACAACATTAGATCCCATATAGCACATATTGCACGTGGATCGTTTAAAAATCTAATGTGCTTTCAATAGATTTTTAGATGACTCACGTGCAATATGTGCTATAACTATGTTTTGAAAATTTCGTCTGCTTTGACTATAATTTTAATACTTTTTGTTCATAAAAGATTGATACTTTTCCACAGTTGTGTGGGATAACCGAAAAGGACAAGGACCACATGCTGGCACAGGTTAGATGTAGTATATTAAAATGCACAGAAAAACAAGCGTTGAAAAAAATTAACAAAAAAGAGAATACTGGAATCGACTTTGGTAACATGTTTGTACAGAATCACTAGCTCATCTCCACATTAGACGCATGTTTCACAGTATTCTAAAACAGTATATGGAGAATTTTTTGGTAAAAATATATTGAAAATGGTGTGACATACCGTCTCAAATTTTGTCTAGACACGTGCAATCGAAATGTCTTCTCAAAAAAGTCGTTTCCGAGTCATTAAAACATGTTTTCAAAATTTTGATGTTTTTACGTTTTAAACGTAAGTGTTCCGTTTTACCCCAAAATGTCATTTTTAGACCGTCAGAGAATGTGTCAAAAAGTTCAGAATTTTCTGATTTGGGACACAAATTTAAGTACATGTATTGAGTTGGACAGAGGCACTTCTAACTGGATACATGTTATTGTATCTAGGATTATGGTTTCATCGTGAAGGCAAGATTCACAGAATTTCTTTTCCTTTGGACACGAGCAAAGAAATTAAAGAAGGTAAAACAATACGGTATACGCGTGCATGTTTATAATCGTGCAATTATGTAGAAGCGTTCGCAAAATGTTGACCAGTTCATTTCCTAACTTAACTTGAAGGAGTTCCTCTTAACAATTCTTGAATATTTTTCTCGAAAGGAAAATATAAAATTGAATTGATGTATAAATCAGGAAGTTAGGAACTTTTGAATGAAATACTCAAAATATTCGGCTACTTCTCAGAAGAACTCCTCCAGATTAAACAGTGAACTGGTAAAAATTATCATGATGAACACTAGAGGAGTTCATCAGCAATATCGGTGAAAATCGTGTGTTTTTCTAAAGACATGGCTCTTGTGCAAGATTCATTCGACACAACTTTAAAAATTTCTCGCGTGTCCATATCCGACCTCAAATTTAGTATTTTCTCAAGGAAAACTTCGCAGAACAAACACTGGATAGACATTATCATGCAGTACGGTTTATTTTAGAATATGGAAAGGCTATAATTTTATAATCTGAATGAATTCGTCCCAAATCAAAGCTGGTTTCGATAAAAAGAAAACTAAAAAAAATAGTCATCCACTCGTGAGATCATTTTAATTTCTTATGAGACAAACTAACATTTCTCGTAAGGCTAAAACTCATTTCATGGTTCATACAGAAATTACACAGGCTAACAAAACTTACGTTAACGCTAACGTAACGTACTTATACTAAGTCGATGCTATAACTTAAATTACTTATGCTAAGTCGAAGTAATTACTTCGACTTAGCATAAGTAATTTAAGTATAAGTACTATGGCTAATGTTGCAAAATCAATGTTCATCAATTACTATAAGATGAAAGTTCAGTCTTGTTTTATTAACAATAAGGAGTAGTATGGCTTGTAATGTACTTTGGATTGTAACAGCTTGTAATCATAATAATTGTTGTAGTATGAAGCTACAATAAACATACTATATCTTTTTGTATAACGTGCGGTTATTTTGTCCGCGCTCAGTACAAAAATATACAAGATCTGCAAACTTCGCAAAGCAACTTTTCGCATTTAACAACATTTTTGAACCAAACTTTGCAGTTTTACTTATTCTAGGATGCTCTTTTAACTTAGGCTGTGATGATGGATTTGGCCCTTGTGTATATCAAATTTGTTCGATAATTCGGAATTGCCCATTCTAGACCCAGAAATAATGCTACACTTTTCATTGCAGATGCCCAAGCAAAAGATGTAGCGGTTGAAAACCGTGTTCCAGCAACTGGCAGTCTTCCTCGGTTCGCTTCGTCCAAGAAATACAAAGCTGCTGAACCTCCCGGCGTTACCCAGACAAGAAAGCTTAGCGTCAAAATTGAAGGTATGTTATTAGTAAAATGATAAGAACTGTGATATATTTTCTTCATATTCTTTGATTTAAGTTGCCTTATCAAGGCTTAGGATTCCTTGTAGATTTTTAAAATTTTGGAATTTGATTTTCGTATGCAAAAACTTCGTGTTGAAAGTGTCTAGGGCAGGGATTGTACGTAATTATAATATATAAGTCATTCTCTTCTTCATTTATTAAGGATGAGATTGAATACCAAAAGAAGATAACAGAGAAAACTCGGAAAACTTTGGAGTCGTCTCGCATGAAAAGGATCGAGAAATCCAAAACAAGAAAACGTGATAAGTTGTAATTCCTTTTCGAAAGTTTTAGAAACTTTCAAAAGTCTCCCAAACCGTCCCAAATTTCCACTAGACATGAAAAATTCATAAGATTATTTTCAGATTATAAAAACATGATTTGAAAAATTTTATGATTTTGTCAGAGTTTGCCTCTAAAATCATAGGAGTCCCTTTTGGGAATTTCATTTGGTGACACTTTGTGTTTTTTATATTTTGAATATTTTTGAATGCTCAGCTTTCTATCAAATACCAAATAAAGGTTGCTTTAAGCTGATAAAAGTCGAAAGCTATTATGATATTTACAAACGTGAAGAATTTTTTCTTTCCATTTTTTATGCAATTTTTGAAAACTTTCAGTATTGTCCCAAATTTTCCCAAAGTTGCACCACACGTTCAAAATCGATATTTCTAATGCATTTCCAGGCCGAAGTTGAACAAAGAAGCGAGCGAAGTGAGAAAGTTCAACAAGCTATTCGAGAAGCCAGAGAGAAGCCAAAGAAGAAAGCTGCAAAATCTGAAACCGTCGGAATGGACTCTGCTGCTGAAAACATGGAACCACGTGTGATGAGCCCGCCGAAACCACCGCGCGCCTAATACTTACACTGAAGAGCCCGGGTTCGAGGAACAAGTTGACTTTAAAGAGATTGGAAATGAATCTCTTGAGACACAGGCGACCGTAGAAAATGCTTGAAATGATTCTTCTAATTGTTCTTTACAACAAAATCTGTTCAAATTGACTTCTAAGAAGAAAGAATCGGTTCCTCAAGCTGTCGTGAAACCTTTGCCTGCAACTCTGGGTATGTTTTCAATTTGAGAATTTCCAAGTTGCAGTCAATTTTGAAAGAAAGTAATCTATTCTTTTTTCATCCATTTTTATTAATTTTTTAAGTCAGGACACAAAGATTGACTTGAAGAAATACAGCATTAAATCTCGAAGTGAAACCGTTCCTGCAAACATTGACAGTCAGCTGTCAAACAGTCGTGGTAACTTCGTGTAAGATATTTCCAGGTGCCGTGCACTTAGCATGAAATGGTTACTGTTTGGATGAAATTGTAAATTTTCAAGACAATTGTTACTTTTTAAGATGTGTTAATCGTAATTTGTTATTCAGAATCGTCCGAACGAAAAGAGAGTTCTGAAGAGGAAGACGTGAACGATATCTTGGATAATGTAAGTTGAAGTCATGATAACAATTTCGTCCGCGTATTACAACAACAGAATGAACCTGCAAACTTTCCCGTGTTATCTTTTCACATTCGTGAGAATAACTTTTCGTAAATCAAAATTGATTCGATGGAAATGGTCCATTAGTGCAAATGCTATCGAAGTTTACTGGTCACTATCAAAAATCACTATATTATTTGATTAAAATCTAGAGACAGCGTAAACAGTTTTTAGCATTTCATGATGATAGAACAAAGATTTTGTCGTGGCAACAAATGTAAAATCGCATGAAGCAACTTGTTGACCATGGTCAACGATTACGATTGAACAAAATCCGTTCAAATTGACTTTGAACCGTTCACCATAGTTAAGAAACGTTCTTTCATGCGACTTCATGATGTGCAATATACTCCCATCATTATAGGTTCAGAAGCGCTAGAAACTGGCCACTGTTTAAGACTCGTACAAGCAGATTTTATGGTAGCTTTCTACCTACATGTGTTCGAAAATGGGACTTACTCTGACTTGCTTAGGTATCCAGTGAACTTTTATATTCACATCATGTAACATAGAAAGCTATTGTAGTCTAATTATATAGATTTTATATTTTAGTTCATTCTTATCGTTGTAATGTCTTCACTTGAGTTTTCAGTTTATTTGTAAACTGCCAGTCAAGTTTTTAATGAATCCAATTCAATTCAATATCTTTCAGATTGGCAATGTGTCAGAAAATGGAAATAAAACAGACGACGAGTTTTATGATAATGCTGAGGAGGAAGAGGTTTGAATGTTTATTAATAACAAATTGTCGTTTCCTGACTAAATATCATCGATAGTGTTTGAATGCTTTGACCCTACAACGTTTTGCACTTGTCAAAGCATATATCCTATCACAATGTCTTCATCTTTCACAAGTTTTCGTAAACATGAAAGAAAAGATGAAGCAAAGAGTTTAGTCAAGTCTCCAAACGATATCTCCAACTATTGTTTGTCTACCGTGCACAAGTTACGTAAGCAAGATTAGTTATAAGATTCTTAGGATTAGAAGATAAGATTAGATTTTCAAGATTAGATTTCCAAGATTAACGAATCAGGCTTGTTCCAGTCTTGGGACAGATTGTTCATCTCATTTATTAGGATCACGAATAAAACAGAACGATGTGCTTCTTTCTCATGGATTATTTTTGAATCTATGTTTTCCTTTCAGGGTTTCCAAGACACTTCTCAGTATGTTGAACATGAGATTGCAGTGTTGGAAGAAGATAGAATCGCGCTGGATCGTGTTGCAGTTAAACTAGCGAAAGAGCTCTGAGAAGCCATGAACACAGCAGGTAGAATAGTCTTCTTTAACTTCTTGTTGCTTTTTTAATTAAATTTCTATTGATTTTATAACACACTTCTTGGAAGAACTGATCACAAACTTTCGGAGCTAGGACCCTTCCGGAGTGCTGAGAGACATGACGAACTTTGCTTGAGGTCTTAGGATTCTATAATTTTAATTCAATAATTTTAATTCTATAATTTAATTCTACAATTTAATTATTAATTAATTTATTTATTTATTGTTTAATTATTGTATAATGTAGTTATTTTATTATTCTATAATTTAATTAATTTAATTCTATAATTTAATGCTATAATTTAATTATTTTATTATTTAATTAATAATTTAATTTTTGATTTATGATTTCATTATTTTCTGGTTTAACTATTTAAATTATTCTATA
Source organism: Phenganax marumi (assembly GCA_025400095.1). Classification (NCBI taxonomy): domain Eukaryota; kingdom Metazoa; phylum Cnidaria; class Anthozoa; order Malacalcyonacea; family Clavulariidae; genus Phenganax; species Phenganax marumi. The sequence continues at coordinate 3,280 of JAODVM010245726.1, read as the reverse complement.
ATTTAATTAATTTAATTCTATAATTTAATTATTGTATTATTTAATTATTAATTTAATTATTTAATTATTCTATACATATGATGCTCAAAATAGGAATTACTTATTTTGTTTTTTTCCTTACTCCTGGGTGTAAGGGAATAGTTATCTAGTAAATTTTACGAATTAATGCGTATGTTTAAACCTTGCACGGGAGTAGACGGGAATAAGACAACTACATTGACAATATACACACCAATGGTCTAGGAAGAAGGCAGTAGAAGGAAATAAGACAAGCTATATTAACAATATACACAGCAATAGGATAATATTTTTGTATTTTTTTTTATTCCTGGGAACAAAGAAAGATACAGTTTTTTCTCACCACAGCAATAATAATTTTTTCAATACAGAAACTTACACCATATTAACAATATTTATACACAGCAATGAACTAGGAATAAGGGAGTAAGTGGGAATAAGACAAACTATATTAACAATATACACAGCAATTAAATAGGAATAAGGGAGTAAGTGGGAATAAGACAAACTATATTAACAGTATCCACAGCAATTAAATAGGAATAAGAGAGTAAGTGGGAAGAAGACAAACTATATTAACAATATACACAGCAATTAAATAGGAATAAGGGAGTAGGTGGGAATAAGACAATTAAACAAACTAGGTAAACTGATATAGTATTTCCCTCCCCACCCTATAATGGTGAAAAACAAACAATGAATAAACAAATAATGGAATAAACAAACATGTGGTTGTAGAACAACATAAAACACCCAGATGAATTGCAACAGTAACTATTACTTAAGAAGAAATATGCTCGACGGCTCTGATGAATTTCGGCCGTATATCAATGTTGAGTGCAGAGGAAGGCGAATCATTCTTGATAAAAATAAATTTGTGTCCAACTGATGTAAAAGGTAAACTTAACCGATATTTCCCGCATGCTTTCTTGTGCATGCCCCTTTTACTGTTGTGACTGTGCCAAACCACGCCTTGCGCAACATGCATGGGCAACATGCTGCGCTTGCCGCATAAGTGAAACCGTGAAAGGTACCTGTGGCATTGACAAACTAGGGCATGACATAGTTAGGCCTGTTAGAAATGGACAGAAAATGGAAAGCGAACCTGTTTTCAGTGAAAGAGATACAATGCCGTTGCTTGCTAAATCACAAAAAGACACAGAGCTTGAAAAGTCACATCAGAGGGTGACTAGCTGTTGGCAGCCATTTATTATCACCATAAAAAACCCAAATGTTGAATAGTTTGTCATATTGCCACGTACTCCCTTATTCCTATTTAATTGCTGTGTATATTGTCAAAATAGTTTGTCTTATTCCCACTTACTCCCTTATTCCTATTTTATTGCTGTGTATATTGTTAATACAGTTTGTCCTATTCCCACCTACTCCCTTATTCGTATTTAACTGCTGTGTATATTGTTAATATCTAGTTTGTCTTATTCCCGCCTATTCCCTTATTCCTATTTAATTGCTGTGTATATTGTTAATATAATTGGTCTTATTCCCACTTACTCCCTTATTCCTATTTAATTGCTGTGTATATTGTTAATATAGTTTGTCTTATTCCCACCTAACTTATACACCTTCCCACCTAAATTATACACCTTCCCACCTAACTTATACTAAGTCGATGCGAACTTAAATAGTACTTGATGTTAACTGATGCTAACTTATAGTACTCGATGCTAACTTAGCTTATAGTAAGTCGATGCTAACTTAACTAATACTTCATGCTAACTTAAATAGTACTTGATGCTAACTTAACTAACTTATAACTAGTACATTATGCTAACTTAAATAGTAAGTTGTGTTTTAGTTTGGTGCATAATATCCTGCAAGGAAAATGTCGCATTTTTCTAGACTTTCATTTATGAAGGCTAAAACTCATTTTATGGTTCAAACAGAAATTAGTTAGCCATGACTTTGACCTTAAATCAATGTGGAAAGTTGTTTTCTTGCTCTTTAAATGTTGAATTCGGTGAGAAAACACGTGTAATGACTGTTAATTCTGTTGTTTTTTATTTTAGGGTTAATGAGTGCCGAAAGACCCGTTATAGTTTCCCTTAATAAATCTCTCAGCGTCGGTGGCCAAGCGGCATTTGCTGCTACGCCTCGCTTACTTATTGTCGGGTTCGAATCCGGACGTGCAGGAGAAGTATGAGTTCTTTAATCTTATGAGTAAAATAAGTTTATCATAAACCATACTATATTGTATTAGCATTCTAGTCCTACTACATTATCCTGCTATTATTATCGTCCTACTAGCTATAATACACTAAGGCTAAGGCTATATACCTTATTCTTAGTATTATAAAGTCTTACTATTTCTTAGTATATAGTTCTGTTTTACTTAGGAGATAGCCCTTAGTATTATAGTCCTACGTAGTATTTTTCTACTACTAGGAGTAGGAGTTGCTATCGCAAGGAAAATGCTTCCGATATGTCCAGTAGCGATTATTGAACATAGCAACTGATAGTTAGGGGTGGGCCGATACCGATACCAAATACTCGATACTACCGATACTGGAAAATGTATCGATTTTCGATACCAACGAGCCTGCAGTATTTTGTCAGTGGTAAGGATTATAAAATACAAGTCGTAGTTCATGTTTCTTAGTCACGTTAAACTCAATTGGATTTCACTTCGTGATTTCACCTCGCGGTTTGTCATGAATTATAGATAAAGGTAATTATTTGTTATTTGAAGTTTTAAAAATGCCGTCATTTGAAAATGTACAGCAAGTAAGGCTAGTTTACCTATGTTGATACTAATGTTATTAATAAATTTTTTTGTTCTATTACTATATTGGTATCGGTATTGGTATCGGTATCGAAAAAATGGATGGTATCGGGTCGAGTACCGTATCGAATGAAAAAAGCCAGTATCGCCCATCCCTACTGACAGATCGTTACTTTATTTTGAGCTCGGAGTCGGAGTTTACCGACTTGAATCGACATCTAATCGGGTCTCCGAGAGCATTCCGAACACATCCGAAGTTTTAAGTTTCATTCAAAATGACACGTGGACGAAGGAAGATGGCGGTTCGAAACGTCGACAAGATCTTTGCAGCATCCTATCAATCCTATCTTTATTTAAAGGTAAAACACTGTTCTTTATACTTACATCTGAAGTAGATGACTGATATTACATTGTGAGTGATTTTGAAACAAAACGGACTAGAATATAGCTCTAAATTTTATCTTTGAAGTTGGCATATCAATTTAGCCTGGGGCGTGTGTTCAGTATGTGGCCGGTCAGTCA